>APFE030340065.1:0-12019 GCA_000404065.3 Pinus taeda
TGCCATATCTATCTTTAATATGAATAGTGTTATGTGTTTTATTAAATATTTGATCAAAACTCAGCTATCGCAATTTTATCCCCGCAGTGTTTTGCAACTTGAATGACTGATAACTACACCCTTGAGATTTTAGGAGTCCAGGGCTTTAACTGACATGGGAAGTTGAACAGACTCCGATACTGGAAATTGCAATATTAGCTCTGTATAATTCAGAGTCTGCAATTCTTGTCACTGGTTCCTTTAAATTACTTCTCATATAATCGGGTCTTTATAGTTCGTGCTAAATATGAATTAATTGGAATTTTTATTCCGTGGATGCATTAAAAGCCCTCTTTAATTCCAAAAATAGCTTATGGCAATAAGTAGTCCATAATTCACACACGATTTACATAGAGTTTAAAGTTTAAACAATACTTCACCAGAAACCTATGTACAAAGCAAACTCACTGCAACTCAAATGACTTACGAAATGCCTAAAATGAGAATTGGGCAACATATCATACACACAATATTCTTAGAAAACTATAGACTCGGTTACGTATTCAATCCTTCTCGAAGTGACTGAATAGAATTCAAGCAATTTTAACCATGGCTGCTTGAAACTTATCAAGAGTTCTGTATTTATACCCTTACTCAAGACCTTAAAGCTTCAAACAGTTTAATTCAGCAATATTGCATCTCCCAGCAAAATTTAAAATAAATTTTTCAATTCAGAGTCTAAAAACTTCAGACTCAAACTTTCAATCTTGAAGCGTCTTTTAGCGAGTCAATCTCAACCAACTGTAAACTTTGAACAAAAATACACTCGTGACGAGAACTTCAAACTTCTTTTGAACTACAAACTTCTTTGTAATACCCTGTCTATTTAGGATGTAAATGTGTGTATCTTGATATTTATATATCGGTTTTCATTATATGGTTGGAGGGCCAAAATTGTAATATGATGTAAGTAGTGTACATGCATATATAATGAATTAATAGAAAATAGGTTGGTTGTGAAATGCAGTCCATTGTAAGAGTATGAGCAACAGACTGGTGAACCTGATCTTGGGGTTCTGGTCCAGTTGAAAGTTGTGTAGGTTTATGGCTTAGAGGGTGCATGGAGCCTACGAGGAGTATGAATGGCTTAGAGGGTGCATGGAGCGTGTCAGGAGTAAGATTGTGTTCAAACTTCTTTTGAACTACAAACTTCTTTGTAATACCCTGTCTATTTAGGATGTAAATGTGTGTATCTTGATATTTATATATCGGTTTTCATTATATGGTTGGAGGGCCAAAATTGTAATATGATGTAAGTAGTGTACATACATATATAATGAATTAATAGAAAATAGGTTGGTTGTGAAACGCAGTCCATTGTAAGAGTATGAGCAACAGACTGGTGAACCTGATCTTGGGGTTCTGGTCTAGTTGAAAGTTGTGTAGGTTTATGGCTTAGAGGGTGCATGGAGCTTACGAGGAGTATGAATGGCTTAGAGGGTGCATGGAGCGTGTCAGGAGTATGATTGTGGGTTGGCACCTTGATCATTAACTTGGAGGGTGCTTGGAGCCCTAGACAACATGATGGTTGGGTTAGGTCATGGACATATAGTTATTTCTTTTGTTACAGTTTCCCATGAAATTGCAACCTGGCTCTCGAGTGACCCATGGTTGAAACCCATAAACCATGCAACCTATAGTAAGGCATAACATGGAAGGCATGTAGCCAATTGGTCTATTTTTACCATATGAGTGTGTAATTTATATGTTAGGGTTGATTATATGATTTAATGTTAAACCCTAGCTTCAGGGTTCATGTGCAAATACTAGCTTCGGGGTTCATGTGTAAATGCCATGTGCAAATGTTTGTCATACTTATAATTAGTGAGTAGTTGAATTATGTGCCTTATTCGTTGTACATCATATTTACGTGTGCGTGTTGATATGTTTTGTGCTTTTTTTTTTCAGAAGAAAAAGCATCATAGATTATATTAAGCCAATATAAAAGCCATGATTGGGTACAAAAAGGATGACTTGAGCAGCTCTAGATCAAGTCATACTTGAGAGGAAGCATATGGAAAGAGTGACATATAGCAATGCATAAAAAGGAGCAGATAGAACAAGAAGTTGAGTGACAGAAACACATAGATACATATGCTTTTACATGAAATCAAAAGAAAAGAGCAGATTTTGTGCCTTAGACTCGTGCCCCTGTAACATAATAAAAAATGGAGCTTATACAGGGTAGAATGGACTTATAGGGGGCCCTGGAATCTCTGAAAGTTTTATGGTTCCGCCACTTCCAGGCAAACCAAATCATGATGACAAGGAGAGGGCGCCTTGACTCGCATTGAGAAGCCCGCCATTGAAAGGTTGCCTGCACAAAAGCAAAGACATTGTGAGGAAAATCAAATAAATGAGCAAGTTCATACCAGATTTCCTGTGAGGAGATGCATTGAAAAAACATGTGAAGATTTATCTCCTCCTCTGACTCGCACATCGAGCACCTGTCGGGGCCATGCCAATTCCTCTTCCTCAGATTATCCCATGTTAGATTTCTGTTGTTGAAAACTAGCGAGGCAGAAAAGATCATTCTGGGAGGGCATCCTGATTTCCATAGAGCGATTGGAAATATAAAAGCAGAGCCCAAAGCCTTTGTGTAGATGAGATCGGCATAGATGTCTTTAACTCGAACTCGAGCAGGAGCATTAGGTGCGAACCAGATCAGATGGTCAATTTGACCCCCGCGAACAATCCCGCATGCCTGTAAGAAAACAATGACCGCGTTCCAGGTTGAAGAGTGTTCAGCCGACAGGCCAATGTCATTAGCGGCCTTCCAATTAGGAGAAAAGCCTGACCAGTCCAAGATGAGTTTGTCCCAGGTGAAAACACCTATTCTATGTAGGGAAAATAAAAGGTCTTTTGGAAGATAGAAGCTGCGTTTACAGGCGATAGGATCAAGACCAATGAAAATCCTGCTGCTAGAGTGGATCTTCCATCTAAGATTTGACAAAAAGAGTTTCTCGACTTTCTTGAAGCTGATCCATATTGCCGATCCTTTTTTGATTCCCATAGCACCTTTCCTATACCAGAACTCCAGGCCCTTACCTTTCAAGTATTTCTGTTTAATAGTCTCGCTCCATGGCCCAATCCCAAAAATCCCTCTGCATAGTGATTTGCACAATAGTGCCTTACCAAAGATTCTCAAATCCTTTAGACCCTAGCCCCCCAGATTCTTTGGCAAAGAAATCCTATCCATTTTAGATAAGTGAAACTTCCTCTATTCGGAGCTACCTCCCCAAATGAAATTTGTCATGATCGAGGTCCTCTTTTGGATTATGCTTATCGGAAGAAAGAAGAGATGAGCCCAGTAAACCACCATCTACAGAAGAACAGCTTGTGAGAGTGTGACCCTACCCGCCAAGGATAGGCTCCTGTATTCCCATATAGATATTTTTTTTTTTTTAAATTCAGTCAACCAGAGCCAGTCGAGTTTGGAGTAACCATTTGTTTTAAGGTGAAAGCCAAGGTATTTGAGGTTGTGCTTGAGCGATATTGATTCAATACCAAAGAGTTGAGAAATCCAGTCCACCATCTCCAAGTCAACATCATTATGATATAGCAGAGATTTTGCTTTGTTTATGAAGAGACCGGTGGCTCTTTGAAATCTGTCTAGAATATCTTTGAAACAAGACCATGAAGATCTAGAGAGCATTGCAAATAAGATAACATCGTCTACAAAGAGGTTGTGAGAACAGAAAATGTGTTTGCATATCTTTATGGGTTTACATCTATCTTCGGCCACCGCTTTGTTGATATGGATACTTAGAGAATTCATGGCTAGGATGAACAAGAGAGGTGAGAGAGGACAACCCTGTCGCAGACCTCTCTCATCTTGAAAAAAGTGAGTGGGGAACCCATTAACAATAACTGCATAGTTCACATTCTCGATACATGCCATTATCCATCGAATATTTTTTGACTTGAGGCCGATCTTAGCGAGCAAACATTCCATGAAACCCAATCTACACAGTCGAAAGCCTTTTGCAAATCTATTTTCATGATGGCCGCTGGAGATTGTTGAGCAGACAGGGAAGAGAGGCATTCCTGTACATTTTCCACAACATTGAGGATGTTTCGACCTTTGAGGAAAGCATATTGGTCCTTTGTTAAAAAGATAGCCAGAATACCTTTGATTCTTTCGGCCATAACCTTCGTGATAATCTTGAAAGATATATTACACAGAGAAATTGGTCTGTAGTCTTTAAACGAATCTGAGTCCGCTTTTTTTGGGATAAGAGTGATCAAAGTTGAGGAGGTAATATGATGAATGTTGCCAGACATCCTCGACGCTTCCACCATTCTTAGAATATCATGCTTGAAAAGATCTAAGAAATGAGTGAGGAATTCAATAGTCCAGCCATCCGACCCAGGACTCTTATCTTTCTGAAAGGACTTCATGATTCGAAGGAGCTCCTCTTCTGTTACTGGTTGAAACAACCCTTCATTTGCTTCTTCATCAAACATTTGGGGGACCGATTCAATACCCCACAGAATATCTCGAAAGGCAACGTTGTTCCTTCTACTGTATTGGTTCTTGAAATAGTTTACAGCCTCCTTAGAAATGTCTTACTGAGTTACAAAAGAGACTCCATTATCATTCGTAATCTTCCATATGGAATTTTATCACGTCTTGCACTTGCAAACTTGTGAAAAAACTTCGTATTTTTGTCCCCTTCTTGAAGCCATGTTGCCCTGCTTTTAAGCCGCCAGAAGGATTCCTCTTTCTTTAATAATTCAAATTTTTTCCCTTCAAGTTCGCGAATGCGACATTTCATGGAGAAAGAGAAGGAATTGGCATTTGCTTCCCTCATAATGGAGTCCAGTTCTTGTTAAATAGATATGTTTTGTGCTTTGTTGTAAACCTAATTGCGGTTTTGTGTTAATAATCTTCAGTATCGTTAATTAACTGATAATTCCACTGTGTCATGTTATAAATTTGATAGTGTTGTTAATTAATGGATAATTTTGTTGTTAATTAACAGAATTTTATTATAATCTAGTAGTGTTGTCAGTAGGAAGTTGGGGACATTACAAAGTGGTTTCAGAGTAAGTTCCAACACTTGATTTGATTAGGCTATTATTAAAAAGAAATATAAGAACGAGTTGTTTTAGTGTGACTTTTTGGACTTTCCAGTGATGTTATAAATGTGGTAGTGTGGTCACTAGGAGGCTGTGGAGTTTACAAAGTGGTTTCAGAGTCAATTTCCAACACTGGGTTTGATTGGGCCATTATTAAAAAGCAATATAAGAAATTGGACTTTCCAGTGTAAAAAAATTGAGGTGAAATCTTGATTTGTGTTATTTAAACTAGTTTTTTTTACTATATATATGGATTCAACACTTGAAAAACCCCCAAGGCAGTTCGATTGTGCACGGGTTATAGTGATTTCAATAGATAAAGAAATTAGACCATACACTTGGATTGTGCGGGGTTACCTATCAAACTTGTGATTTCAATAAATTCCTGCATGATTTTAAATAAATTAGACCGAACGAACTTATCGAAAATTTTCCAAAAAATTACATTAAAAACAACTCATAAGAAATCATTGATTGTTTGATTTTTTTGATTGTTCACTTTTTTTCTATTGTTTGCATTATTTTGTTTTTTTTTGGAAAAGTGAGTTTAAACGGGTCAAAAAAATTTAAATGCTAAAAAAGATTCAAAAGTTAAAACTATTATGGGTAGAGGACGATTCCGAGGAGGGATTGCAAATTATGCCATTCTTGTATCGTAAGGTTATGTCGATTTATTTTATATATATATATATATGGAGACATATGAATCCTTACGAATGAAGGATCGAAAGCAAATCTGATTGTTACGAATCTAAAATATTTATGTATTTAAGATGTTTTCAGTATTAAACGTACATAATGCCTCATCAAAGATACGAGGCTTATTAAGTTATACTTTATATATTAAATGTTTTACCTATAATGTGCATTATAGGTATATAGGTTTTATAAAATTTATATATTTATATAAACCTTCTCAGATTGCATCATATAAAGTTTATGTAATGTTTTACAATGTGATACAACGTAGTTTTTATATAATAAAATTTTATTACCATTTATAAATAGGAAACGATATGAAATATTGCAACACGTTTTATATATACCAAATGTTTTATATATATAAGGTATCTTATAATGTAGATAATGTTTACAAAGAGATATATTATTGAATTGATGTTTTTGTGATTTATATCAAATTTTTGAAACTAATCCCATTAAATATATTTAAAGTTTTAAACCCCACGGAAGAACGTATTGCATAATAAAAGGAATAGCAAAGAATGAGTTAAGGAATTTTATTAATGGAATACCTCTCTAATCATTACACAAATCGTGCCGAGGAGGTAAGCCACTAAACGTTACCTCAAGCTACGGAGCCATAGATTATCGTCACGGCCATTGGAGCGAATCCATCGTTGTGCGGAACCTTGAGGGGAAAGGGCCGAACCCCTAACCCATCGGGATGGGAAGGTTTGTTAATGAACAAGCATGTTGGGACCCGAAGATGAAATCGGCTATTGGATCAAAGAGCTACGAGCCGTCTGATTCCTCTTGGAATATCAAGGCTGCATTAAATTCCACGCTAGTTGAGACCTGATGGGCTCATGACAGTTCGATATGCTATGTTCAACCATCGATATCGCAATGGGACCCGCTCGTAAATTTTCTTTTCATCGTAGAATCTTCCACCCGTTTAAGGGTCATTGATCGGTTAAAGGGGGTATATTTATATATTAATATATATGCATATGCATATATTATTTGTTTTAGCGTGCACATGGAACTTTTCAAGGTGTATAGGCCCACTTATATATTTTACTTATGATAATTAGTTGTTGTTATTGTGGGTTTTTTTAGTAACATTGTAGAGATTTGTTCTTCTCTACAAGTGTTTTTGTCACATCATTTTGATTTGTCACAGCATTTTGCTTTTACATGCACGGCCTTGTCCACCTCATCTAGATTTGATCATTTTTTTCTCACACTTGTTTTTTTAATTAATGCCCTTTTTTAATATTAATTAGAAATGGATAAAATCTACATAGGTAGGGTGTCAAATCACTTTCTCTGCGGTTATTTCCATTAAAATCTAGTTCTCTGTAATATGTTAATGAAGATTGAGAAATAGATGGAACAGTACACTTTGAACTTCTCATATGAAAATGGATCACAATCTGATCCTCAACTATTACTAGACATTTATGGCTACTTCTGTGATTTGTGGACAAATCCCCTATTTAGGATTTCAATCTCAATCCACAAACCCTTCCCATTCTGATACCTAAATTGCTATTACTTCCCTCCTACCGCGTTGTTGTTGTCTGGAATTGTTGCCTTGTTGTTGTTGTTGTTCCTTGTTGAGCTGCGGAGTTCTACAGCATTTTCGAAGTGCCGATCTTTTGTTCTATGTTTGTGCGTTTTGCACTATTCTGGATCTATGTAAGCGGTCTGGCTTATGCGGCTAATTGTGTGTGCGTTCTATTTTGGAAGAATTTGACTAGTCTGAGATCTGGATTCCATTAATCTGCGGTGATCTGCGTGCCAATTTTGACGGATCTGCGGCTTTCAAATTTGCAGGGATCTACAGTTATCTGCGTGCCAATTTTGATGGCTTTCTACAGCTTTCATGCGGCGATCTGCGGCTTTCGTCAGTGATCTGTATTTTTCAGAGCTGCACTTTCAGATCTGCGACGATCTGCGGTGAAGATTTTTGATGCAATGATCTGTAGCCTTCAGATCTGCGGTGATTTATGGCTTTCATTCCATTCTGGTGCTGCTTTGTTTGAGTAAAAGATTTTATTCGGGCTTTTCTTGACTCATCGATTTCTAGTCCATATTGTTGCGTTGCTCGTCTACTTTCAAGACATCCTCCATTGGTGGATATTATATTACACGCTCTCTTCGAAGATATGTGGTGATCTACGACTTTCAGATCTGTAGTGATCTGCGGTGATCTACGACTTTCAGATCTGCCATGATATGATCTGTAGCTTTGTGGCACATTTAATATACATTCCCGGTCTTGCTTCCCTCCCCTGCTAAGGTGTTCTGCTGGTGATCTGCGGCTTTCAGATCTACCATGATATGATATGCGGCTCTGCGGCACATTTAATATACATTCTCGGTATGGCTTCCCTCGCTTGCTAAGGAGAACATTCTCTAGATGGCTCCCAGCTTCGCGAAAATAGCTTCTTTCTCGGTTCCATCTACCTCTTGGGGGCAAACTCCTGCCCATATCGTCAGTGAAGCCCCAGCTCCCACTATCCAGGTGGTCTAGGCTTCACTCGATGAGGCTTTGAAGTTCTCTGAAAGTGCCCTAATATGTCGATTCAATGGTTTTTGGCCGCGGCTAACAACTCTCCACAGTTGGATCTCGAAGGTATGGAAGCCTCTAATCCCTGATGCAATTAATATCTACCCCTGTGCTAGGGGTTTCTTTATAGTAGATTTTGAAAACCGTGAAAGCAGACAGTGTATTCTAGATTCCGGCCCTTGGTTTTGGGATAAATCGGGCCTATTCATGAGGCCATGGAACCCATCATTCGATCCTTCAACAACAACCATAACCTCAGCACTATTTTGGGTGATATTGCCAAACCTACCCTTGCATCTCTGGAATTTCTCTTCACTAGAAGCCATTGGAAATGCAATTGGGAAATTTTACTGCAGGTGCCCAGAAACAGACGAATATGCCAGAACCACATATGCACTCATCTGTGTGAAAATGGACTTCAGTGCCAGATTCCCAGCTGAAATACACCTAACAAGTAAGGACTATGTGTGGAACCAGAAACTCGATTACGAAAGTATCCTTTTCAGATGTCGATCCTGCTTTGAGACAGACCACCTAGCCAAAAATTGCCCAAAAACCTCCCATAAAAATTCTGGTAGAAAAAATCACCACAGATCTACATTGTGGGAAGGAGCACAAAAAGAACACTACACTGTCATCCAAGACGAATACTCTCAAGAAAATTTTGAATTACCAGAAATCGAGCAAGATAGAAACAACTCTGAAGACAAGTAGGGGAAAGCCACGCCCAACAACAAAAAAGTGAACTCAACAACCCCTCAAGCATCAACATTTATGAGGTTTCGAATAACGCGCAAAATAAATCTTCGTTTAACAACAAAGTAGATCTTCTAGACCAAACTTCTTCTCCGACTATCTCAAAAAGGACGAACACAATAGATCGCGAAGCTAAGACACGAATGTCCCAAGAACTAGAAGAGATGAAGGAGATGCAAGATAAAGAAAGTTGGAAGATTGTAGAGAAGGAAAAGAAAGCTACATCACCAATCTCGCCAAGAAAGATGACGAGCCAAACAATTAGAAATTAAGAAATTATAGGTCCGATAGACCAATTTGGTCTCAGTGGACGTTAACCATCATCATCATCATAAATGCGAATGAAGTGATGAACTTACCAAATTTTATGGCTTTCCTTGAAAAGTATCTGAAGAACCTATCTAAATTGAATTATGTACAACATTCATAAATCTTATTTCACTAGTTGTCATGTAATCCTTGATGGGGATATTTGCAAACAAAAAATGCCCCTCACCTAACATTTGATGTCCAAAGGAACTTCTTGTCAACCAAAATTTACACACGACATTGCTTTTGATTGTTTCAAACAATATAACTAGGTGGAAAAAGAGGAAAATTTCCTCATCTGTGGATAGAATTCTTTGTGACACTACATTTCTTGACTTTTGATTCAAATAAAAATATCTTGCCCCTTCCATTATTAGTATTCACTTTGTTGCATCTTGTACCTGAATGCTGGTATTTACTATCCCACTCGTTATTGTAAAAGGGGATTCCTTGACAGAAGCAACATATTTATTGTTTTGCGCAAACTAATTCGATGGCAAAAGAGGAAAAATTCCTCGTCTGTAGGTAGATTTGTATGTTAGGAGGATTAGATTTCTAGGGGAGCCAAAGTCCAAGCACAATTGTAGTGGATCAATGAAGGTGATGATCGATGAAAGTGATGACTCGAGGCCCTACAAGAAGATCTTTGCATTTCCATGAAGCTTCCTTCCCTGATGTGAGAAATTATCTCACGCAGACAAGTTGCCCTTTTCTTCCGTAAAATTGTCATCAATCAGTGGAACTTGACAGAAATAGTACGCTCGAGACAACCATCTGCCGCATGAAACCAAATAGACAAGATAGAATGAAAAATAAGCTTAGGGTAGGTCGTTGGGTGGCGTAGTTCAGTAGTTGTAGTTGTATTGTGAAAAAAACTTCCACTTGTGTTGTGAAGACCCACTCGTGGAGCGGTTGCCCCTCATGAGATGGGTCACATGGTCCATCTAAATTGTTTCTAAGACTTTTTTATTCCACACTTTACTTTTGAAAACCACTTTATTTTCATCAAAAATCCTTTCGATCTTAATAGAACAAGTTAGATTGCTTATTTGAGTGCACCTCTACCAAATTCGAACTGTAGAACTCAAAATAGTCAATGCATGTTACTTCTCTTTATGCATTTCTCTCTTCGATATGTTAGGCCCCTATAATACTAGTGTAACCCCTTATTGTTATTAGTACAACCCACTTATTATATTGATGTACCCATGTAGTGCCCATGTTGTTACTATTGTGCCCCATAGCAGCCCATTATTGTTATTATTGTGCCCTTACATTAATTTTGTTATGTAGGTTGTGATTATGTTATGACCCCTTAGACTCCTATATATAGAAAGGAGGTCTTTTCATTTGTATCATCCAAGTATTGTTCATTTATGTAATGTAAAGGAGGTTGCCCCCTCGAAGAGGCTGAATTATAAGGCGTTGATCTATCTTTTTTCTATCTTTTCTTGACCTGGTTTCATAACATTTGGTATCAGAGCTTTGGATTCTAGGGTTTCGCTGCTCCAAACAGGTCATCGTGACATTTTTGCTATAACTTTTCTTCTGCGACGTTTCAAAAGCTAAAAACAAAACCCATTTGAGAAGAACTCGCACTGAATCTCGGGTCTGAATTTCAGATATTTTCATGCTATATTTACGGAGATATGATCTGAGGCAGTTGGTCTTTTTGTAGACTCCTAAATTACATTCCAAATAGGTGACCTGGGAAAAATCGTCATAACTTTCTCTTTGAGCATCGGATGAAATTTCATAAGAATTTACAGAAAGAGGACGGGCCGTAGTTTCCTGTATATCATTTTCAGAGCCAAAGGTCGAAACAGTGGCATGTGGCACTTCATACAAGTTCACTCTTCTCAAAAGGTCTATAATCAGGTCATCTTGAGAGATTGTACATAACTCTTTCTTGGAGAATCCAATTTGGATCAGACTGGTGGAATTGGAAAGAGGACACAGAGGGCTACTACACGTCGCAATTTCATAACTTAAAGATCCGAAAGTACAGAGTTACAATGGTTTCAATTCGAGCTCCTAAAATCAAGAAAAAGCAAGATGAGGAAGTTTGATGGCAATGATCCAGTAAATTGGATACTTCAGATGGAGAAATATTTTGATCTACATGGTGTACCACTGTTACAAAAGGTGTGTATTGCATCTTCATATTTAGAATTGGATCAATTTTTATGGTATGAAATGCTTTGTTCTCATAAATGACTTGTTACATGGTCAATGTTCACAGAGGAAATGATAGCACATTATGAGCATACAAAGAGCAACACCTTCTTTAGATCAACACCAAAACAATTGGAAAGAGTAAAAGGGCTTTGTGACATAGTGGAAAGCAAAATTATGGAAACCGAAGCATACCCCTCAGAACTATAAATATGGAAGTGTTGTTTCTCCTAGCCTTCCACAACCTACAAGGGTTACACCACAACAATTGGAAGAAAAAAGAGAAAAAGGGCTTTGTTACAATTGTGATAGAAAATGCACTAAAGGTCATAAGTGTGCTGAGAAGAAATTATTATACATAGAATATAAAGAGGAGGAGGAAAAGGACCAAGAATCATCAAA
>APFE030340067.1:12064-51592 GCA_000404065.3 Pinus taeda
AAGATTCCATGAGCATCCACTTAGCAAACTATCTCGGACATTTGTCCATCCTCGTTCATCGCACCCTACAGAAGGCCTTATCAGTATGCATCACACCTGGCTAGTGTAGAAGTCAGTATGCATCGCACCTTGACAGTCGAGCAGTTAGTATGGTCCAGTTTAGGCCAATTCTGGATGGTTTTTCAGGTGGAACTTTTGGGGAATGATGTAATCAGATGACCATGCTATTTTAGGGTATGAAACAACACTTTTAGGGGTTGAAGAGCCTTAGTTTATCGACATATAAGATTGCGGTTGAAGTGCCCAAATATGTCTATAACAATCATCCTTAGCTGAAAACACAGAGTCCATATGAACAGGTTGAGGTTCTGATTCTGTTCCTCATCAACAAAATGACCTACATGATGTTTATGTCTTTGTCGTTCTTCATCAGACTTCTTATTCATGCAATATCTCGCTATATGGTCGGTTCTACTACAATAAAAACATTTGGTCGTAGAGTCATTTCTATTGAAAGGCATACCTTGAGGTGGGGGCATCTTTCTCTATGGGGTTACACTGTTCTTCTATGCTGCATTTGGCTTTCCTCGGAAGGGCTTCTTCTTCGCCATTAAGGCCAGATCCAAACTCTAAGATTTATGAGTGAGCCGCCTTTCCTCCTTTTGCATGAGGATCCCTGTCAATTCTTCAAATACGGGGGCTTTTTCTTTTGCATTCAAGCGAGTGATGAAGATATGATACTCATCAATTATACCATTCATGGTAATCGTGACCAAATTTGTATCTGACACTTTGACACAGCTTCATCGATGTCACCCATCTTATTCTTGAGCTCCTTGATCCGCGAAATAAATGCTACCACTTTCTCATTCTCCTCCATCTTGATGGGGCGAATCTTGTTCTTCAAGAACAAGAATCAATTGGTGTTCTTGATCTTATAAAGATCTTTGAGGGTCTTCTAGATTTATGGTGCAGACTTGCAATTACGGATATGTGGAATAATACAATCTCTGACCCACAATTTCAGGAGCATTCTTGCCTTAGTCTCTTGTTTATCCCAGTCTTTGATTGTTGTTGTTGTTCCTCTTGCAAGCACTTTTGACTTCGCCTCATCATTAATCACAATTGTCCATGCATTGTGTCCCTCAAACAAGGTCTGCAACTTAAATTTCCAATTAAAATAATTGGATCCATCCATCTTGTTATTCTCATTAATGTATGCTTCTGCTAACTCATTATTCATCTTGAATAAAAAACCTTCTGCCCAACAACTTAAAAAAAAAACAATCATGGATGTTAAAAAACACTCCAAATGTCAGAGCCTTCGATCAAAACTTCAATTAAAACCTTAATTTAAAAAATTCCAATACCCGGCTCCCCCTTAAGTTTTTCTTTAATTAAAAAAAAAACTTAAAAAAAAGAAATTGAGCTCTGAAGAACTCCTACACAACTCTCGTATGGAATTCCAATGAACGTCCTGCACTTACGAGATGTAACATCTCGAACTCACCCAATTCGTTGTAGATGCAATGGTCCACGACTTGCTCAACTAACGGTGGAAGAGATATGGTTCTGTGTTCAAAGATCTGTTCGTCTCTTCAGGAACTGAGAAGAGCTGCCAAGCTGTCGAGGTGCATCCACAATCACAGCCAGCACAGCCACATCCATTGTGCGGCTTCTGATATGGCTCTGTGTTCAATGATCTGTTGGTCTCTTGAAGAGTTGCCGAGCTGTCGAGGTGCATCCACAATCACGGCCAGCACATCCACATCCACTGTGCGGCCTCCTCCACAAAGCATAGAAATAGTAAAAAAAATACCGAGCTTATTAAATCGCAGAGGCTTCCTGAAACCTCCTCTTCAGCAATGTTAATCCTGCGTCCTCTTCTCACATGGTAGACTCGGCACCCTTTGACTACAGGAGAGTCATGCAGGCGAGAAAAATAAAAACCGGGTAAGGCAGGACTGGATTGGCGCGACTATGGCCCTGGAGCCGTGCTTATCAGTGCCCAATTGCCCTTAAAAACCACACCGGTCTAATTTCAAATAGATCTGCCTCCCAGGCACATAGATCTTCCTCCAAGCCTTTCACTATAACTTCTCCACTCAGGGTTACAGGCAAGCCTCAGCCTTGTAGCTCTGGTACCATGTTAAAAACAGAAGAATCAAATTAATTGAATTGAACATGGCAGCTCACAGGTGGTGTTCTCACCTGGAACCTCTGCAAAACAAGCCTTTACAATCATTACATGACAAATATATAATTCACACACAATTAAAAAAGTTGTGATCTAAGGTTAGGTTAAACTGTGGCTCTATTAATACATTTCATAATTAATCTCAAGAGATGAAACATCCCACAGGGAACGTCCGAGGCCAACACCCCGGTTCTCGATCAAAATTGTTGTTACCACTGCTAGGTAATATGAAGAAAACACTGCTGCCTAGGTTCCAACAGTCCAGCGCTCACGATTTTCCAGTCTTGTCCTGCGGTTGCCCAAAGTCCAGCGCTCGCCCAAAGCCCAGCGTTCAGTGTTCTCCACCGTAAGCCCGATACACCGACGTCACAGTCCTGTGATGCTCCAAAATCCCGGTCCTCGAGTGTTCCCTATGTACAAACAATCTAGCGCTCACGAAACTCCCGCGTTGTCCTTGCCGCTCTAATCAGGCAGAAATGGGAATAGAGATGAAAACTATACCCTGGGAAAATATATCCATCACCCGACCTCTGAATATGTTAAACTGATTCACTTGAATAGGCCAACAGAGATGAAAACTATACCCTGGGAAAATATATCCATCACCCGACCTCTGAATATGTTAAACTGATTCACTTGAATAGGCCAACAAAAAGTGGTGGCTGCCTGATTCGATCCATGTCTAAAGCCGGAGCCCATCGACTCCAAATACGGGCTCAGTGATGTCAGATCCATTGCCTCCCGTCATTCATTCATTAAAAAACCAATCACAGTCTAGACTTTCAAATCCATGACATGAAGAAATTACCAAAAACATGTGCATAAAAAGTCGATAACAAGGCGGTCATCGCAGTATCTCCCACTGGGCTTGCGGAAGAAAGTTCCCTATTTGGCCGGAGAGAACGCAGCCCCAGCCAAGCTACATGGCCCCCTGTGTCCAAATTCGAGTCTCCAAAGTTGAAAGGTGCAGTAAAATTGCAAGCTCCGGGTCTCGAACTGGAATCTGCTCCAAAGAATATTGGTGAAGCTCCTTCAAATTTAAAATCCAAACTCCGTGCAAGCAACAACAGGGGCACCGCCATGAAAAACATTCTTCACAGCATAATGTCTCTATCGATCGACTGCTGCAATAAAAATAAAATAAATCCTCCTGCTGTCGTCCACTACAAATGCAAATTGCAGACAGAGATACAATGCAGGAATCGTTCACTACCGCTGGCCTCTACACTCAAAGGAGAGTGTCCACTTCCATTGTCGCGGTATTGAAAAGGGAGGCAGATATAACATTGAAATTTTTTCTACCATTAAATATATTTGTTAATGTTCATTTTAATAAAAACAACTTTATATAATAATTTTAATAGCTGAAATTTTAAATATGAATATTTCTAACCAATTGAAGATGAGAAGATACTAAATGGAATGTAGTTTTATTATAAAATTAATTTATTTTTTTACTTTATGATTATATCTTTTAATTAATGTTATTTAAAATTGGGGTAATCTAATTTGGAAAATAGTTATTTTTACTAAAATTTATTATACAATTTCAAGCAAGTTTGTGATTTATGTGTGTTTCTTTTTAAAATACATTTTTGAACACAAATGAATTCAACACCCTGCAAAACTGTGGGGCCCTCAAATTCAATAGATGAAACAACTTAAATTCAAGTTTTTAAAAATATTTCCCAAATTTTGGTTGAAATTAACAAAAAAAATATTGAGTGAAAAAGGCCATTTCCTTTATAAGTTAGACTACTGCTTCAAAATTTGAAAATTATTTCTTAAAATATTAAATTTCAACTCTTTAATTTACACAATCTAAATGGCACTTGTTTTTCATGCAATTAAATCTATTTATACATTAAAAATGCATCATTCTACATCATTTTATACCTAATTATAATAAAAAACAAGTTGAAGCATTTTACATTAGGTCATTCTACTTTATATTTAATGTCATAAGAATTAATACAATGCAAACAATATTTCATATTAGGGTCACATTTGTGCCATGTAGTCCTCCTTCTAGTATAGACTCAAAAATGTTTCTTTCCATCTAGTTAAATTTCTATTTATTACATGAATTTATTTAATACTTTAATTATTAAGTAATTATTATTATTTATTTGGTTGTCATTTAACACATACTATTAAGCATCAAAATATTCATGATAGATTTCTCAGTTCAACTTATTCCTCTTGGCCTCACTCTGACCCAATTTGTTGGCCATGGTAGCTATGCAGAATTGGATACATTTATACCAAAAGTGTAATCTCGAGGACTTCCCCATATAAAAAAAATCACCAAAACACACCCAAAATACATAGGAATCCGATCATGAAAACTAGTGAGGGACCTGATCCAGATGTTGCTCCGGTCGGTTTGGAGGACAAGGACCATCATGAATATCGTACTTCAGATGCCTCACGCTGCCCATAAAAGTTATCCATCCTCTCATGGAGCCTCCTTTGACCCCTGCAAATAAAGGCTAACCTGTCCATAATGTCCCATTGGTTCTACTAAATGTGATTAAGAAAGTTGATAAGCTTGTTCTATTCTTCATGTCGCTGGTGTCAAAGATCTAAAAGGAGCATAGATAGAGCCTGAATCTGGGCCGAAAACAAAGACAAAGAAGGAGGCCCCCATGTCCCCAGGGCCATGTCCCATCTCACCTTCATCCATAACACCTTCACCTTCCTCTACCTGAACCCCACCACTGCAGACTGCACCACCTCCGCGAGCCAAGCCCCCATGACGAGCTCTACCCTACTGGCGAGGCATAGACATCCAACACACAAACCTCTCAAATATGATAACCCTCACCCATTTCCGCCACCAACCCCTCGAAACACCAGAACCCACAAAGGGAGAACAAGCCATGTCGAGCCATATCGACGACCTACCGCCAAGTCACCACCCCACTCATCCAAACTCCATAAGGTAGGACTGCGCAAAGGAACCACCAAACACCCTCCCACAATAGAATTTATTAACAGTGTCCCCGGAGACACAACAACCAACCATAGAACTAGCGCAGAGCCACGATGCACCGACCCCCCAACACCAAGAGAGCCTTCCACATGAATAGGAATCGAAATGCACTCCCAAGCCCCCAAACACCATACAAGCTGCCCACCGAGAGAATAACAACCACGAGAACCATACAACACAAGATGAAGGTACCTCTTTAAAGGACTAGACTGTAGAAGAAGGAAAATCGTCCCAAACTTCCAACCAAACACTACGCATGTCATAGAAATAAACCGTCACGAGGAAATAAATAATTCAAAATTACCATCAGCAAGGGAAATACTTGTTGGACCTCTTAAGAAGGGGAAACACTTTCCCAAAGAGAAACTATGCATCCCCTGCGATTAGCCCAGGGTCCCAGAAACCTAAATGTCTCACTGAGATGCAACCATGTTTTAGTCACACAATGCTACAAAAATACATTCATGTCCCAAAAAATTTCCATCTCAAGGATACGAACAAGACTTGTGCCCTATCAGCAAAATTCTCCCTCGCGAACTCAATACCATAAACATTGTCCTCCACCCCAACAAGGTAAGTAATTATTATTATTAATAAAAGTAATTATTATTGTGAATAAAATTACAGTTATTAAATTATTTATTTTTAATGATATAAATTAAAATTATTTTTTTCTATACTTATTAATAAAAATTTTATTGTTAATTAGTTCCATTTATGTATTAGTTTTACTGCATTTATATATTAATAAATGAATTATTATTAAAAAAAATAAAATAGCTATAATGTTATAAATTTATTAACTATAACTCATTTAACTGTGGAAGAGATAAAAACAATTTATATATAAATCAAACCAAATTATATTTGGTTCATCTTAGACCAATATTGATATTTTTCACAATATTATTTATTTCATATTAAATATTTTTATAATAGTTTATTAGTTTGTATAATATTTTATATTAGGGATAGATATGTTAATGTTCACATTATGGATGGTATGATTTCTTTGATGGTTGGTTGTATAATGCACTTTAATTTTTTTTAATGCAGTAAGTATATATATAATTGTGATATTTTAATTCAAATAAAAAAATTATAATATTGTTGGTTTAAGGAAGCTTGGATCCAGGTTCAGAGTTTGTTGTGCTAACCAACAAAACCTTACACTATTGGCCTTTTCGGCAACAACCTATGTAACGCAGCCTTGGTCTCACTTGAGGAAGTATTGGGGGATGTTAGAACCAGGTTTCTGCATCCAAAAGTCTATGTGATGTGTTTCTGTTAAACTTAGGGCTTTATCTAGACCTTCGCGAACCTTAATCCTTAAAACCCGGAAGTTACAACAACATCATATTTAGCTTGGACCCAAGTTCAGAGTTAGCTGCACTAACCAACAAAACCTTACACTATCGTCCCTTTCGGAAACAACATACGTAGCGCAGACTATAGTCTCACTTGAGGAAATATTGGGGGATACTAGAACCAGGTTTCTCCATCCAAAGGAATATGTGATGTGTTTTTGTTAAACTTAAGGCTTTATCCTGACCTTTGTGAACCCTAACCCTTAAAACCCAGAAGTTACAACAACAACAGATTTATGCCCTTCAATGATTGCGCTAAATATTCAAAACATCATATAAATAAGAAGATCTACTTCTTTGTGCATCTATTAAGTACTTTTCCAAATTAATTACATTCAACAGATCAATAATACAGTATATTAAGAGATAAACAATAATACACATACATAGATAATTCTTAAAAAACAACCTTTATTATGCTTATATTTTCAATTACAGTCCTTTCCAACCTTACACACACAGCTGCAGGGGCCCGTGCACTTAGTTGCGAACTTACCAAGGTCTCTACGCACATAGCTACAACGACCTTCCTCTTCGCCCAAGAACAAAATAGACAAAACAGACCCAAAAATTGCCCTTCTATGCTCTTCGTTATCTTCTTATGACTCATTTTTATATGATTCTTCATCACAATACCATGGTCCACGAACCATGGGCGGGTCATAAAACAACTTAAATATTAACAAACTAAGGGGCTTTAACCTTCTTAAAGCCCCTTTGACTCCTATCGACTTGCGCTACTCACGCTCCACTCCTCAAAATGTGGATACTTTACAATAATTGAGAAATATTTACAAAATTTGACCCCAGTGGACCCCATTCCAACAAATCCCCAACGTAAAATCATGGTTGGTCCCGAGTCACTCTGCTGGTGTTGCCTCAATCTTTGCTTGCAGACCGTTGAACTTTGTCTTCAATACTTGAAGATCTATTGTTCCCTGCGTAGCATCATGACAAAACTCTTCAACCAATTTCTCTATTGTTGGAACTTCGACTGCAAGGCCCATGGTTCTCTATGTCTGCTGCAAAGCCTTCAAATTGCTCTAAACTGTCTGTGATAGCTGGCTTGCCTCATCGGCCCAGGGTTGCATCCTTGATGAAATGATCAAAGCCTTCTGACGTAGCTCATCAGTCTAGGTCTAGATGAACTTTCCTTCCTGAAGTTTGGTGAACCTTTGCATAGGTACCAAGGTTTGCGCTTTTGCCCTGATCTCATCAAACTACAACTATTTTTCACAAATGCTTGCTTCAATTTTCTGCAAGTGTGGATCATCTTGTAGTGCGGTCCACATCTCCATCGTCTGTTCAAAAAATTGGTTGCAGTCCTTGACTGCAGCTTCTAGAGTAGTCATATACTCTTTAATAGAAGCCTCATGCTTCTCTCTAACTTCCATAGGAGTGGTTCTTTGCAGCTTAAGTTGAAGCTCTGATATCTGCAGTTGTAAATTAAAGCGAACCTTTCCAATTTCCTCCTTCGACTCCTTCACCTCAACATCTAACTTCTTAATTTTCTTTGTGGAGGTCGCTTTTGTTGCATACTTGGGTAAGGGTGGTCTCTAGCTATTGATTCTACGGTATTGCCTCGTCGCAGGCCTGTAGGGCATGCGATTTCTCATCAAAAATATGTTGATTGTTAGTTTTCACCTCATTGATAATTAACAGTGCTTGCTTCTCCCGAACATGGATCTCATCTGAAACTCCTTGATGCAACTCATGCAAAGTATGGATTGGTAGTGCGGTAAGGTTGATACTTAAGTTCTTCCAAAACTGTGTGTGCTCCTCATCTTAAACTATCTCAAACTGGAGAGAGCCCCCTAGTAGTGGTATTGGGCGAAGCCCAGACGTGATTTCCACAGCACTAACACTCGGCATGCTCGCTTGATCCATGCTCACTTGTCCCACACTCACCTGGATTAACCCTATGTGGACCTGTAATTCCTTCAGGCCTTATTGTACCTTATCCAATACCTGGGGGTACTGGTCCTCGATGTGTCCCTAGATCATTTCAGTAGCATTGTGGACCACATCACTGATCTCATCAATGTCCCCCTCCGTGAGGACCAATGGCATCGCACTTGCATATTTATTGAACTTTTGCTTCTTGTGGGGTCTCATGGAACTTCGCTTCTACCTCTTCCTGACCGTAAAGGGGGACTCCAAGTTTGTGCCCCCTTCCTCTTCACCTTCAGTCTCGCCTCAACATTCATGTGCTCCATTTCAGGTTTGTCAAGGTCAATAGTCACCTGCAACGTGGTCACAACTTTCTCCTTTGGCGCTTCTATTTCTTTTGTAGATAAATTTTCTTTTGGTCCTTCCCTCTCTTTGGTAGCAATCTTTTCCTATTGCGCTACCTTTTCTTTCTGTGCGACATTTTTTTTGCAGAATCCTTATGTGCTTCTTTCTTCTTGTCCTTCTTTGTCATTGTTGTAGTTGAAGTTCTCCTTGTTTCGCCTTCTATACCCTTATTTTTTCCTACGCCTGCATCTGATGGGGTGAGCCATTAGCTTGACCATTTTCTAATGACCCCCATAATTTCATACTTTGGGACTAAGTATGGAAACTTATTCCTTGTGCCTGTGGCATTGTTCTTTACGCAGATAGATAGATTATGAAAATCTTCCTTGAAATCTACAATATTAGCATACTACGCATGTAAACTTGGTGATAAACCGGACCATTGGTTGATCATCATCCACAACTTTGACTCGAACAAGACCCATAATATCTTTGTTTCCATGACACATTCAGGGTCCTTCATCGCCCACAGTGAGGCAACTTTCACACCCTCGCACAAGTTTAGATCATATGTCGGGAACTGGCTCTCCTCAAGCATCCTCAATGTTAGGATCCAACCCTAACCCACTTATTTATGTAATAGGATCAAGTCATAGTTATAGTTAAGTAAAGATTCAATAAAGCCCATATTAATAATTGTAAGTGGTTAACCCGCATTTAATGAAGGGACCACAGTTAGTTGCAAATGGGCCATGGTATATATAGATGGTATTAATAAGAACCATGGTTTTTCCCCATGGTATTGCGTGTCTGAATCCTATATAAAGGATAGAGACTCCCCTCAAGGAGCATCGTGTCTTATTTTGTAATTGAGCTCAATTCTATTAGAGGTTGCCCCCTCGAAGAGGCAAGCAAACATTGCTTTCTGAATAATAAAATACTTGTTGTTATTTCTCATTGTTCTATGTTCTGGGTATATTTCTTCACATATTTGGTATTCTGGTATCGTCTTGCAAGTTAAGAAAATAACACTCCATGTGACCAACATGATCAACCCAAGTAACCACGCATAGTGGAATTCCTTGTCATCCTCCTAGGCTTTAAGACAATCCTCCAAGAACTCATGATAGAGATATTTGGCCCAATTATATTGGACTCCTATGTTGCGCTACACAACCCAAAATACTACTGGTGTTGGCATTTCATCAGTGTGACACTTCCTAATATCTTTGCAGCCATTATTTTTGCAGCAAATTGCATAACACCATCCAATATGGAGATAATCGCATAACCACATGGCTTCTTCACCAACTCGAAGTTTATCTTCATCTGGTTTTCCATCTTCTTCTCTTGT
The DNA here is from genome assembly GCA_000404065.3 of Pinus taeda. Classification (NCBI taxonomy): domain Eukaryota; kingdom Viridiplantae; phylum Streptophyta; class Pinopsida; order Pinales; family Pinaceae; genus Pinus; species Pinus taeda. Next base: position 22,213 of record APFE030340067.1, read on the forward strand.
GATTTCCCCATAAAAGCATCTACGGGGTTCATGCTCTGATAAGACAACAAGTTTATGTGGTGCACCAACATGTCAGTAAATGGAACAAGCCCTCCCAACCAAAGGCACCCATCATGAACTAGAGCCAATAATTGATGCACATAGACAATGTTAATGATACAACGATTGAAATGTGGCACCCAAGACATGTTGAGTAACCCCATGCACTCAATTCTGACCACCCACTTCATTGGCTCAAGCCATGTAACAATGGAATCCTCATAGTAAACTAACTTCAAGTATTTGTTAGGTTCCAACTGTGGGAACTTTGTGCGATCACCTAGCTCCTAGTCCTCCTTCTTCAAAAATGATATTTGGACCAAAAAATTGCCCTCAAAAAGTATGTCCTCTGGCAACAAAGGTGTGCAGGCATAGAATTTCCCTGAGTTTGGGTCCTTAGTCAATTTGGTGGTCGGTTTTCTAGGGGGTACATAGTGTGGTAGTCAAGTAATCAACACTGCTTCCTCTGCATCAATATCTTCAACCCCCACATTCAATTCTTCCTCATCCAAGTCCAAGGGTTCCATCTTCTGCTTGCTTTTATTCATCTAACCCATCTGTCAGACCTCCATGGGAGTTTTGTGCAGTGATTTCCGCACTAACACTGGTTGTGGCTTCTTTTTCTTCTTCTCTCATACCGCAAAGGTAGTGGGTTTAGGCCTCGATGACCTAGGCGTTGTGATAGGTATGGGTTGTGTTTCAGTCATTCTCTCCCAAAATATTTCTTTCTGCCACTTAGTTAAATTCATCTCCCACCCATGTCCTTGCTGTGAAAAATTCTCTCGTATGTCTTTCCAATCCCCTCCAAACATGTAGTAATCCTTGGTGCAAACCGAGGCGCAAAAGCTCAAGGAAATTTCTCTGGAAGAAAAGTTTTCATATGTGGAGAGGGATGTTGTATTTATATCCCATTGTGAATTCAAATCCAACTATTCCCTCCAAATCCCTGTCATTAATGCTCTTTTGGCGGAAAATTTCCAAACATATTCTGCTTAAATGCTCTCCCCCTACTCCCTTCAACGGAAAAATAGCCATCCAATCATCTACAATGCTTCCAACAGTCACATTTTGGCCAGGTTGCACGATACCCACCATGCTACCACAATTCCTTCATCGCAGCTCTCCTTTGCCCCTTTCTCTAAATCATTGTGTAGCCCATTCACTTCGCCAAACTGTGCTTTTGGCATTGTAGTTGATAGTCCCACACTTCCTTCTAACTTCCTAGAGTACTAAGACTATCCTACATCCATATAGTCATTGGGCAAGGGTGGGATCGCCCCTGTACAACTTTAACCAACTCCCATTGATTTTTCCTAGAAACAAATCCCTGTACATCCATCCGTAATCTCCTTGACACTGTATGGCCCTAGCCAATGCATCTGAAATTTTCCTGGAAACTTTGTAAACTTGCTATCATATATTAGCACTAAATTTCCAATTTTAAAGGTGTGTTGCTTAATGTGGTGATCATGCCACACCTTTTCTTGAGCCTTCTACACCTATTGATGAAAACCTACCAGGAAGTAATCTTCTTCTAATTCCAGCATCTTCACGAGGCATTCTTCCATGTTAACCTGATCGGCCATTTCTATGATTGCAACAATCCTTAAACTGGGCATCATGTACTCCATTGGCATCACCGCTTCTTGTCCATACACTAGCCTAAAAGGTGTCTATCCAATCAACTTCTTATAGGTGGTTCGATAGGCCCAAAGGACAGTTGGTACGCGCACATCTCAATTGTTCCTATTTGCATTATAGATCTTTGTCAAAGCATTCTCTAGGATTTTATTAAAGGCTTCAATCATTCCATTTTATTGAGGACAATACGGTGTGTTTTTTTGATGATACAGTTGGAATTATTCAAGCAATGCAACGATTGTTTTGTTAAGGAAATGTGAACCCCAATTTCTCATAATATTAGGATAGCCAAATCGAGACAAAATGTATTAAAATATGAACTTCACAGTTGTAGTTATGCTGCAATCCTTCATGAGTTGCGCCTCAGCCCACCTGGTCAAGTATTTTTTTGTTGTCATGATGTATCGTGCTCCTGTCTTCTTTGTTGGTGGATGAATAGGTCCTACGAAATATATTGTCCATTTGTCAAATAACTTTAATGATACCTACGGGTTCAGAGGCAATTCATCCCTTCACAATGGATTCCCAGTCCTCTGACAAACATCACAGACTTGACAATATTCCTTAGAATCCTTGTGCACAGTTGGCCACCATAGCCTAGCTCGTAGGATCTTCTGCATAGTCACTCTTCCCGCATAATGTCCTCCAAAAACTCCTCCATGTGCTTCAGTGAGGATACTTTTTCGTTCATAATCTGGTACATATCTTCCCAGAACTTCATTTAATCCCATTTTATATAAGTTCCCTGCAATGACAGAAAAATCCATAGCCTTGACCACCAATTCTTTCTTATGTTGTGTCGTATACCTTTTAGGAGACATACCCGTAGAAAAAAATTGGATTATGTCTGTAAATTGTTCATCTACAATGCACACAGTAAAGAGTTGGACATCATGCAATCCTTCATCAAGACTTGTAGGCTCGTCGCCCTTCTCAATCCACAAAAGGTGATTTGGTCCAACATTTAATCTCCATGGCTTCACAACTACCTCAAAGTCGTATTCTTGAAAGAGCAGCAACCATCTACAAACCCCCCTCGACACAGGCTTGTTGACCAAGTACTTTAAAGTTGAATGGTCTATGTACATTTTGAAATGCGCAACCAACAAATAATGTTTGAACTTATGGAGCGCATATACCATTGCCAATCCTTCGTACTCCATGGCTAAATAATTATTTTCTACCTTAGACAATTTTCTGCTTGCAAATGCAATCAGATGGTCGATATCACCTGCGCCTAGTTGGGTTAACACTTCTCCTAAGGCTATGTAGGATGCATCTACATGTACATGGAATTCCTTCTTCCAGTCAAGGAACACTAGAATAGGCATTGTCTTCATTTTTCCTTTAATACATCTACGTCTTTATGGAAATCATCATCCTAGCAAAATGTCACATTTTCTTCAGTAATTTTTCCATGGCGCAATGATCAATGCATATGCCTTAATCAATTTATTATAGTACCTTGTATGGCCCAATGTTGCGTGCAATTGTTTTAGATTTCTTGGAGGCTCTAAAGTGATAATCATTGCAATTTTGGCAGGGTTAACCATCAACCCTTTCTTAAAAACAACGTGACCCAAAAGTATCCCATATGGTATGCAAAAGATGCACTTCTTTAGATTAAAGGATATCTAATACTTCTGACAAGTAGCCAACACTAGGTGAAGACTTGCAACATGATTTGTCACTAACCCAAACACCATCCAATCATAAAAATAAACCTCCAAAAACTTATGAATAAATTCTTTAAAAGGTGTGATTACCACCCTAGAAAAGATCGTAGGGGCATTCTTAAGTCCAAAGGGCATAACTGTATACTAAAAAGAGCCCCATTCTATAGAAAAGGTATTCTTGCTTCGATCTTTTGGTGTGACCTTGATTTGGTGATATCCTAAGAACACATCTGTAAACGAGTAGAATTATTGATCTGCAACGTTTTCCAAGATTTAATCTGTGAAAGACGTAGGAAATTGATCATGTACACAAGCATCATTCAACTTTTTTAGGTCTACACAGATTCATATTTTTCCCTTCGTCTTCTTTTCCTGAACCACCATAAGACTAACCTAGACTGATTCCTCTACAGGCTTAATAATCCCTACTGCAAGCATCATATGTACTTCTTCACGCACTTTTTATTTGTATTTAGAATTCAATTGGTATGGACACTGCTTCACCAACTTTGTATATGGCTTCAGATTGATCTTCATAACACCCATATCACCTACTATCCCCTTCATATTAGAGAACTTTGTTGGAAACAAGTCCTGGTATTTCCGTAATAACTCCACAACTTTGTCAAGTGTGTCCTCATCCCAGTAATAACCTATATTTGCAAACTTCGGCTGCACTTTCGACCCAATGTTCACTTGCTTGGTTTTTCAATGGTTTTGAAAGGTCAGGAATTTCTACCTTAGACCTGAGTGCGGGTGGGGAGGCGCATTGCACGTAGCTCACCTCCCTGCCTGCCCCCGTGACCAACCCTGCTTAGGGGATGGCAAGGCCGATTCCGGGAATCGACCTTGCCATCCCCTGGGCGGAGTTGGCTATGGACGCGGGAAAGGAGGTAGGTTACATACTTCTTGCTCTCCCTCTTACTCATGAATACTGATATTCCTGGGATCTTTGCCACCTTCTTCTGCACTAACATTATATCATTCCAAAGCATGGCACAACTACGTACGCTAGTCAAGTTGCACCCATGTGATAGGCTCTACATATGTTCTGAATATCACAACCTTAATTTTTCTGTAATGCTTCATCAATACACTCAAATTCATACTCAAAATTGAACGTTAACAGAAATATTTCCTTCAGAACATCCCACTTTGTGGTTCCGTGTTGTAGCTTTGTTTCTAAATACTAGTTCATCAGAATAGTATCCAAAGTGTGGCAGAATATGTGTACCCATTTCAGTTGTGGTTACTCTCCCCATGCTTTTGTCCAACGAGCCCGATGCTCATGCAGATCATCCTTCCCCGTATATTTTTCCATAATGTGGGTACTGACATATCCAAACTATAGCTTCAACATCCTTCGACGCTCCTTCCAGTCTGCAAAATTGCTCTTATGTGTACCCCACCATCTGGAAGGTGTATCTCTCAGCGCGATGTCTAGTGCTTGGAACTGATGCTCCCTTGGTACATCCCTTTAAAATTTATCAAGAAATAAATTTACATCTTCTAAGCCATCATAATACAGTAAATTGTGTACCTCACTAGATATACAATGAAGTGACTTAGTAAGCCTATTGCATCGCAATGTTGATACTTCATGCAATCTATTCTACCAATGCTCGAGCTCCTGGTCTAAATTTGAGTTGCAGGAGTTGACCTTTTCCCAATTAATTCGCCCATCTGTTGTAGGGTTGATCCAATCCTCATCTTGCACAGTAAGATTATATATTTTCTCAATATCGTCCTCCTCATAGTAATCTCATACTGGTTCAGTATATTGCGCACCCTCAGCTAGATCCAATGGAACAATAACTTTGAGTTCCTTCTTCTCAAACATTATGTTGCGCTTCTTTAGGTTGATGACCACATTCATATCAAACTCCCAATCAATTCCAAGCAACATTGGGTAGGGATTACTATCATCCACTATTTTGATTACTTCAAAATCAGCTATAATGTGCGCCCCTTCAATGTCTACAATTACTCCATGAAAGTGTCCCATCAAAATAATCTTCCCTTGGTTCACCATTCATAGCAGAATTGGGGACCAATGTAGTGTTGGATTTCCCATTCTTTCCCAAGTTCTTTTAGGCAAAACATTTGCATCAGATCCCAAATCAAGGATCACCTGGTCCATTTCAAATTCTCTAATTTGTGCAATCAATCTCATCTCTTGACTAATCCTTTTCTTACCCTTGTCTACCTTATGCACTACACACTATTCAGATAGTGGCTTACCCTTGCCAGCGTAGTTATCTATCAACTCTTGCATTCCCTCTACTACTTTTTGGTCCCTTAAGAGGTTCATGGAAATCTGTAAGAAAGATGTTAGCACTAATGGATATTTTTCCTGCACACCAATGACCTCTTCAGGCTTCTCCGTTCATGTACTTTGAAACTTTGATGTGGAAGTTCCTAAATCCGCAAAAATTTTCTTTGCTTCCATAAAAGTTTCCTTTGCCTTATGCAAATCAAATCCATCATCCTTGTCAGCGGCCTTGTGTACCCATATATTTTCTTCTCATTGTTTTCTTGCAGTTTTATCTTCCTCGGTAGTTATACCGCTTCACATAACTATATTAACATTGGGCACATCTTCGCACAGTGCTGATCTCATCAATTGAATGTTCTAATTGGGTTTTTGGTTCTTCTTCTCTTGCATCTTTTTGATGAGCACGGGACAATCCTATATGACATGATCAATCTGTCAGCAATATTGACACGAGGGGTGTTTTGGGTTCTGATAATCTCACGCAAAGTGGCCTGGTTCTCCACAATTGTAACAAATAATCTATTTGCGACCTCTTCCAGCTCCTCCCCCTCATCCTCTTTCTCATCCCTAGAATCCTCTGTGCACTGGAGTTGTGCCTTGATCCTGCTGTGGACCTGTCTTAGGCTGTACTTTATATGTCGGAGTTTTTTCCATCATTAATTCATAGCTTCAGAAATCGTGCTCATCATGGCCTATAGACTTACAAAAATTGCAAAATAGCTGTTGGGGAGTATATACAAGCTTTTGTAACAAATGGAAAATGTATGTCAAATGTTTTCTTATTATTTGGAAGATAGAGCACCATAGCACCACACTGGTGCTCGACCCAGCGGTATTTTCCGACTTCAGGGGGACAAGACCTCACCCAATTAGATAGTTCTAATATACCGAGAAATGAGCCTTGTCGTGACCATGGCCTTTGCACTTTAAGCACCATACTTCCACATGGGTCTCATTTTGGACTTATTTTCCCTTTTTGAGATCTCGCAACTCCATATGCAGGCTAGCCAACTGTGACTGAATCTATTGTAGTCTTAGATTCGTATCCTGAATAGGTCAGACTTCCAACTTCATATCAATCTCCAATGCTTCAGCCTGTGTTCCAAGCTTCTGCTGTGACAATGGTAATCTCAAATGAGGTAACAACGAAGCAATATACCAATCCTTGTGTTGCTCATCCAAGATTTGCAAATTAGCCTGTTGTAGAAAAAATTTCAACCTTTTATCAAAATCCCATGCATATTCATTCACCTTCTTCTTAATTTCTTTGACCTTAGTTACAGACTAGGATTGTGACCTAGGCTTCTTGAATTCATTATTCAAGCCATCTTTCATATCTTTCAACGATGCAATTGGATGAGTCGTATTATAATTAAAAAACTAACTCAGTGCCCTATATTGTAATTTTGTGACCAACTATTCTTTCTTCATATCATCATATGTTATTTGTTGTTATTCCCACATGACATTTGCTGTAAACCAAAATTGTTCAAGGTCTTCTATCCCTAGACCCTTTAATAGAGGCATCTTCATAGTATTCGCCATGCTGAATAACAGAGGTGGAGGTGTTGGCAGAGGTGGATTGGATTGATGTGGTATTCTGGTAATACCCTGATTTACCATCTGTTGTGCACCTTGAGGCATCTTCAAACTATTACTTTCTTCGTCACTATCAAATGCTCCCAATAGAGGATTGAATCTAGATCTCTTCTGAATGGTTTCCCACTTCGCGTAGCTCCCATCAAGTCTCTTCTAAACATCAATTTAATGGCATAACCTGGTTCTCACACAATAACATATTAATCCAAGCCTTTAGATACTTTAGATACTTACCTCTTGGTCCTTTGAAAAACCAGTGTTCAACTTCACTGTAACTGACAGACGTATCAATCATGAACTCAGTAATAAATCCAGCCAAAATACTATTGATCTAGTAATCGACAACCTTCGCGATCTTGTTCTCTGATCCTTCCAGGTGCTACACTAACTCTGGAGTCCACACAATAGGGTTATCCAACTTCCAGGTACCTTGACCATCCGCCAATTTAGCCAACCATTCATATAATTCAGACGGAAAAGAGAAAAAGAAAACTTTGTGTTCTTCAATATACGGGTATCTCTACAACCACTCTTCTTTCGACATGCGTGGATTTATGTTTTCTTTAGTTTCAAACTCGTGTAGCTTCCAATCTATCCACTTTTCAATCTCCTTCTTAGTTGATATCCACTTATGCCACATCACACATTCCTTAGATAGATCTCGGTCCTAGAAACAGAACCATTTGTTAGCTTAAGGGGGCTTGGACCCAGCTTCAGAGTTAGCTACGCTAACAAACAAAACCCTACACTACTGGCCCTTTTGAAAACAACCCTGGTAGCACAGGCTACAGTCTCACTCGAGGTAGTATTAAGGGATGCTAGAACTAGGTTTCTGCATCCAAAGGACTATGTAATGTGTTTCTATTAAACTTAGGGCTTTATCCCGACCTTCGCAAAGCCTAACCCTTAAAACCAGAAGTTACAACAACAACAAATTTATCCCCTTCACCGATTGCGCTAAATATTCAAAACATCATATAAATAAGCAAATCTACTTCTTCGCGCATCTATTAAGTACTTTTCCAAATTAATTGCATTCAAAAGATCAACTAAACAATAAATTCAGAGATAAACAATAATACACAGATACACAAATAATTCTTCAAAACCAACCTTTGTTATGCTTAGATTTTCAATTACAGTCCTTTCCAACCCTGTGCACATAGTTACAGGGGCCCGCGCACTCAGTTGCGGACTTACCAAGGTCTCCACGCACACATCTGCATCAATCTTCCTCATTGCCCAAGTACAGAATAGACCAAACAGACCCAAAATTTTCCCTTTTATGCTCTTCGTTATCTTCCTATGACTCTTCTATGACTCCTTTTTATATGATTCTTCATCACAATACCATGGTCCACGAACCATGAGCGGGTCACAAAACACTTAACTCTTAACAAACTAAGGGGATTTGACCTTTCTAAAGGCCCTTTGACTCATATCGACCTGCGCTAGTCGCGCTCCGCTCCTCAAAATGCATAGTCATTACAATAATTGACAAAGCTTTACAAAATTTGACCCCAGGGGACTCCATCCCAACAAATATCTATGTCACTTTGAATAAATTATAACTTTGTATATAATATTGTATGAAAAATATTTACAAATATAACAAAATAAATCTCATTGATGAAAAATTAATTGAATTATAGATACTTCTCTCTTTAGAGGAGTCTCTCCTCATCCTCTAAACTAAAGATGTCTCAAACATGAATTTTCAACATATCCATTTCTATGAAGCCATAGATATAAATTTTAAAGTTTTTAAATTAGTGTTCAAACTTAAAAAGCTTCAAATTTTGGCAACACTACTTAAAAGTGTAAACACTATGAAAATTTTACTTTTATATATATATATATATATTATATATATATATATATTATTATATATATATTATATATATATATTATATAATATTTTGGTAGGTAAGCACCCACAGGGATCTGAACCAGTGAGCTATCGCAAGGAGTGCCTTAACAGTGCACCCATTCACCATCAATCCAAAGCCCCGTGGGCTTAGTCATATATAATTTCAAGTGTTGAAACAAGAACTGTTGCAATGCACATATTTGAAAATTACTTCAACTGTAATTAACATATAAAAGAAATAAATAATATTTAAAAGTTTCAATAAGCATTCTAAAACAACATAACCTCCAACCTTGTTATCCTAATAAATCATCACACTAAATTGACCATAAAACTTTCCTACTTTATGAGAAAAATCAAATCCAAAAATAAGGTCTATAATGACACATTTATGATAGCAATGACACAACAATTCCTTTTAGCTCATCCTAAAAAAAGATTACCAAACCATAGATAGAGCATTTGTAATGACTACGAACCTTAACCAATAACAAAAGGGCTAAGCAAGCCATTGCACGAAACACCAAATGCCAATCCTTAGAACCCCCATATATTAGAATTTATGAGGGCATGTTTATGTATCTGTGCATATGTGAAAAACTTCCATATATGCAAATTTATGAAACTAGGCCCCAATAAATTCCAACATTATATATATATATATATATATATTATATATATATATATATATATATATATATATATATATATATATATATATATATATATATATATATATATAGGCACATCATGCACATTTATGAAATTACTTTCATAGATGCTTATATATGGAAGCCAACTTTTGTAAATACACATATTCAAAAATTGATTCCACATATGTACATATACTAAAGATAGCTTCCATATATGCTTTTTTATAAAAGTCAACTTCCATATATGGTGGACTATCTTACCAAGTGACATGTTCAACTCTTGACAAGTATAGAATATATAAATAAATTACAAGGAAATATGATTAAACTAAATTGTATTTGAGACTAGAAAAATAAAAATGGTAAGTTGTTCCACCAAAAAATACAAAATAAATCAGAGTGAAATATTGTTGATCCTAAATGATTTGTATATGTAAAAAATCCTAGGGCCAAAAAGATTCTAAGAACACTTCCCATTAGTGAGTGAAATGCATCTAGACAACATGTTAAAGTGCCACAAATGGGGTCATTTTTGTTGCGGTATGGAAGGAAGTGTTACACCACTATTCTTCCAGAGGTAACGACTTGACCCATTGTGTTTGTTTATCAGATACAAAGTAAGAAATATATCCTTCCAAACATGTGTTCACTATCTCAGTTCTCTCATTAGATTGAGCATGATAAGTTGAGCTATGACATAATTGAATACCAATACAAGAAAATAAATATGGCCAAAAATTTCTAGTGAAAATGGGATCTTTGTTGCTTACAATAATCTTTGTGTTTCCATGTAGTTTTTGAACTATTTTCACAAATGTAGTAGCGACTGTAATGGCTTTGAAAGGATGAGATAGTGCACGAAAGTGTGCACACATGGTAATTCTATCAACTACCACCATGATGACACTCTTTCCTTCAGACTTAGGTAAACTTGTGATAAAATCCATTCAGACCTCCTCCTTGTAACATCCCCAAATAAAAACATGTAATTAATTAGATTAATCTAACCATTTATAATCAACATGCAATTGTCAACTAATTAACATCAAAGTTCAAAACTATAAGTAGGGATACTTACCTGTGTTTTCCGGGTTGAATGCTACTTGAAGTCTTCTAACTGCAACAAGATTTTGGGGACGACTCTCCACCCAACCATAGGCTCAATTGTACAAAATCTTGATACAATCGGCCACCCCCGAGTCCTTAATCAGCGTACTATTACCAGGGTATCCTTTGTCAGATAACACTATTCTCCCAAGAGAATGGATGATGAAATCATGGAATGATGGAATGCTTAAATAGAGCAACGTTGGAAGGGGAACCACATGCACACACTCCATGTGTCTACATGCAACTTTATTGTTTTTCTTGTTTTATTTCTTTTGTTCTTATTTTTTGATAGCTTTACTGATTTTTCTACTGTTTTCTTGTTTTATTTCTATTTATATTCCTTTAGAGCTTAATATTGTTATTTATTATTTTATTATTATTTATTATTACTATTTATATTATTATTATATTATTATATTTATTATTATATTATTATTATTCTATATATATGTATTATAATAATAATATATTATATTATATTATTATTTATATATATATATATATATATATATATAATAATAATATATTATTATTTATTATTTATTATATTTTAAGCGTTGAAACCAGAACTATTGCAATGCACGTATTTGAAAATTACTTCAATTGTAATTAACATATAAAAGAAATAAATTATATTTAAAAGTTTCAATAAGCATTCTAACACAACATAACCTCCAACCTTGTTATCCTAATAAATCATCACACTAAATTGACCATAAAACTTTGAGAAAAATCAAATCCAAAAATAAGATCTATAATGACACATTTATGATAGTAATGGTACAGCAATTCCTTTTAGCTCATCCTAAAAAAAATTACCAAACCATAGATAGAGCATTTGTAATGACTACGAACCTTAGCCAATAACAAAAGGGCTTAGCAAGCCATTGCACGAAACACCAAATGCCAATCCTTAGAACCTCCATATATTATAATTTATGAGGGCATGTTTATGTATTTGTGCATATGTGAAAATTTTCCATATATGCAAATTTATGAAACTAGGCCTCAATAAATTCCAACCTTTTATATTATATTATATTATATATATATATATATATATATATATATAGGCACATCATGCACTTTATGAAATTACTTTCATAGATGCTTATATAGGGTATCCTTTGTCAGATAACACTATTCTCCCAAGAGAATGGATGATGAAAACATGGAATGATGGAATGCTAGAATGCCTCTCATCTTCCTCGTCATCTATTAAATAGAGCAACTTTGGAAGGGGAACCACATGCACACATTCCATGTGTCTACATGCAACTTTATTGTTTTTTGTTTTATTTCTTTGTTTTCTTTTTGATAGCTTTATTGTTTTTTACTGTTTCTTGTTTTATTTCTATTTATATTCCTTTAGAGTTTATATTTGTTTATTTATTATTTATTATTTATTATTTACTATTTTATTATTTTTTTTTGTACTTTTATTATTACATATTTATTATTATTATTATTACTACTACTTATTATTTTTATCTTTATTATTATTATTATTATTATTATTACTTATTATTAAGGACATTATTATACTCTCCCACTTTAAGAACTTCTCCGAAGTTAAGTTGAATTATTTATTATTATTTATTATTAAGTTGAATTATTTAACATTTTATTTTGTTATTTATTACTTCATGTTTGCCCGACACCCTCTGCTGAATTAGTATAACTAGCAGGCATCGAAATTTTCCACAACACCCAGGAAATCTCAGGGAATCTCTGTCCTTTTTACCACTTTCGGCACCAAGCATAAGCCTACCCAATCTGTATCCTAGTCCAAGGCTGGCCCCAAAGCTCGTGCTTGACTCAGACCTTATCTGCCCCAAGGCAGGCATCCGGTATGGTACTTGATGACTCCGGGCATCTCGCAAGGCTAGCCCACTCTCTCCACAACTACTAATGCGCACAACCCCAGGCATCGAAGTCCTTACACCCCCACGAGACTTCAGCATCCCAATCCAATAATAGGCACCTAGCCTAGAACATCAGGCACTTGGCCTCCTCAAGATGGTCCCATAGCCCTTCAAGAGCTATCCATCAAGAGCTACACAAGACAAAGGAACCACTGGCATATGTAGTGTTGATTAAGTTTGTCCCCAGCCCATATGGTGTTACTTATTCTCCCTCATGCGTATGGGCTCACACAAGATCATCAAATAAACTGGCCCTCTCGACCCGTTTGTGGAGTCCTCTGAACCATCACACCTCAACATGCAACCAATGCATTAGCTATTCCATCATAGAAAATAATCCACATGCCAAGTCTTGCATGTCATCATGAGAACATTCATCATTGTTAATGGCAACATTATGAATAATAATGAATTACATGCCCGTGCATGTCATAAATTTGTACGCAACTATCACATGCTTCACCTCATGAAATACCATCATAAGTTATAACATCAACATATTTGCATCAAAGACATATCATGGCTTCACATAATAAATGAACCACATGTTAATAAACCTCATATTATAGCATCATAATTCATATGCCACGTTATGCATATCATATTCATCATGAGTATTCAACATTAAATACCTATCATCACGTAGTAAATGAATATGTCAATATACCTCGACATAACATCATAATGCCTATGCATATCATAATCAACATAATTATACATCATCACTATTGTAACAATTATATAAATATGAACCACATGTGCATGTTGAAACATCATCAATATGAGAACCATCAAATATAGAATTATACACTATAAGCATTGTTATCATGATTCATTAGAAAAATCAATTTCATTTGCTCGTTTAAACATTGAATACCAACTACGAACTAAGATTTATCAACATCCATCCAGGATATATGTTATTTCATTAGCATTGATACACTTCAGAAATGTTGCTACTATTCCCCAACTTGGGTAATACCCTATAAATAAATTCATTAATATGGCTACCAAATGTAATCCGCTTATCATTTCCTGTTTTAAGACATCAACATAATAAAATTGCCTGATCATACATCTTGTTATCCATAATTCATGCATATAGTTAGTGACCTATGGAAAATTTTACAACGTGGCTCTACCATTAGAGGGAAAACTATTATAGATGTTGTCATGCACACAACTTATCTCCTTAAATTGATCAATTTTTCTATGTTATCATACCTTGCAGGTTCCTTCAAAATGACCTTCATTATTGCCATGATTATTCAACTTCATTAGTTGATTGTTGATATTTTCTTCTTTATGTGCATCATCCTTATATAGACCTTACAGTAATACCTTTAGAGTACCAAGTTATGATTATACCAAACTCTTCCATTATGTTCTAAAATAGGTTGCCTCTTCTTATTGATTTCTTACCCTTGTTGTAACACTTCCTTTCAACCACCTTATGTATCTATATCCAAGTTATCACATGAGCTATCATTAGTTATCAATATTATAAAATTTGCAAGTTTCTCCTTTCCATTTCTCCTTAGACAACTTTATCCAATATATGCAATTAACCTTGAATCACGAAACCTCATGTAACATTATACTCAACATCATAACAGTTAATAAACCACTGCTGTTTGTAAGGTTTGCATGTTCTAAATTCAAAGAACTCAATCTTTAACCATAGAGAATCTAGCATCAATCTGTCTATTCATCATATGCAAGAGAAATTCCCTTTCCTAAAGAAAAATCACCATTTCTATCGAGAGAATGAATATAAATACTAAGTAAACAACAGTCGCAGAGAATTCATAATTAACGGAATTGGACATTGTTACAGTTTTGATTCTCCACATGTATACTAAATAAGATTTTCATTGTAGTACCATAAGAACTATTGGAATAATGTTATTTAGTATTGTAAAACCATAAGAATGTTTTTGTTTTGTTTTGCAGAGCATTTTACATCAACATTTATAACATTTAGATTTTGCTGAGAACAAACCACTCATGGGTGAGAATTATTCAACAGAGTTGTTAGCATTAATTTGTGCTGATCCAAGAAACAAGATGGTGCTTGCTTTGAAAGAAAAAGGAAATGAGTCTGAAGGTTGTATAACATTCCAGAACCAATTAACCATTGTAATTGATCACGTGTTACTTTCTTATTTGTGTGTTGTGTGAGTCAGCAAATTTCTTGGCCATTTTAAGTTCAAGAAAAGATGTTGGCTGTGTTAGTATTGCTAGATGATTTATTGGTTATTCTTATCGATCCAACCCAAGACAAAATACGTAATGCAAGTTATCAGATTTAAGATCTGCCCATCAACTCTATAAGTATTTAATTTCGAGAAGATGATATATGAAATGTTGAATTTATGTGAGGTTATGAAGTGCCAGATCTCTAAAATATCATTAACGATTTCATATATGACACATCCTCCATATTTTTTGAGATGTCTAGGGACTTCAACAATCAAGATAAAGGACATTTACTCAAGGAATAAGCTAAGAATCCATGCCCAATGGTGGCTAGGTATAAGCTAAGACTCCATGCCCAATGGTGGCACCTAGCATGTTTTATTTAGAAATATAGGGTTTTATTGTCATATCTTTTGATCTAGGTTGCATTTTCGAGGTTTGTATGATCTAACAATCCTCTATATTTTTCAGCAAACTTGGACTTTGATTGCAAGTTGACCTCAATAAACAAAATCAATCTATGATTCATTGGTTTACTTTTGCAAGTCAACCTTAGGAAATATCTTATTTTAGCATCGATCTGTTGTTCATAAGTTAATTTTTGCAGGTTGACCTTCGGGTATCTTGTTCTAGCATTGATCTTCCATTCATAAGATTTTAAGTAGGCCACTCTCTTAAAACTTTCAAATCTAAAGGTGACTTGCAATTTTTCTTAGATCTAAGCGTTTCACTCATGATTATTGCATGAATCTAGCACCAGTTCCCTAAGAAACCTACGCTTCAGATTCTGGGTTCTTGGGTTGCGAAGTCAAGGTTTAGCTTTGCGAAAGGTAAGGCTCATATCTCACTATCATACAAAGGTTTTTCATTTCCTTTTGGAAGTTCAGGCGACAAAGAGGTGGTCTGCAAGTTCAATCCATGGATGTTCAAGGATTCTGGATTGGTTTTACTTCCTTGGAGCAATAGTTTCAATTCAGGCATTGCATAGAGGGATTTGATTATCTTTGGGCAAGGCTTCCTAGTCTGTCCCTTCATTTTCTGAAATAAATTCTAGCTCCAACTTCTTTTAGTCCTCATCTTGAGAGGTCGCCATTTTGCAAATGTTCCCTAAGCTTGCATGGAGATTTTAGTCCATGATTATCTCGATGAGATTGAGGTACTTTGCAAGTTCCTAAAGAAATATGCTAAACTAATGCTTTCTTAACTTACATTTGGTTGGAAAATGGAACTACATGATTGAAAGAAATGGAAGTACATGATCACAGGCCGCTATCAGATATTAAATATTCAGATTTACAAAATTAACATGCATATCTACAGTTTGGGCTTTTAAACCCACTGAAACACATATATTGATGGAACTGATTCTAGATCTACTGCTGAACTTGACAAATCTTGAAATAAACATGTAATTAACTAGAAAATGGCATGACACTAGCTTCATGGCTTGCTTCTGTTAAATTTGGAATGGTTTTGAGCTTTGTAAGGTTATGATTTGATTTGTAAGGTACAAAAAAATAAGTCGATGACAGAGTGACACTATCATCATATGCAACGCAACAGGTACTTTATTCATATCTTCAATTAAAACACAAATAAATTAGGTAGTAGAAGCCTGAAAAAAATGTTCGCATCTTTACTCGGTTTAATGATCATATACATATACAGATGCATCTACTTGCAAAAAGGCATAGGGTTCGAACTATCGTTACTACTATTATTTTGAAACAATTAGCAAAAGCGTAAGAACATGTAGATAGTATTTTTTTTTTTTTTTCTTTTTCTGCTGACTTCACCGCGGGTTTCAAGTATGGTTCTCAGGGGATTTTAATGGCGAATGTAAAGAAACATTGTATACAGTTAGACTGCAATATCAGTGCCTTTGCTTCTATTATGAAGAAATGTGCTAAGAAGGAGGTTGTCGCAGAAAGTAAAATTGTTCATACCCACATCATCAAAGCCGGATTGGAGGAGGACAATTTCATCGGCAACAATCTTGTTACCATGTATACTAAATGTGGTAGTTTGAAGGATGCACCCAGAGAGGGTATAGTACAGAGGTTCTGGAGCTTTCTCGAATGGAATGCAAAGATGTGATGCTAGATAGCTTTACTTTTGTGACAATTGTTAAGGCGTGTGCAAGCCTAGCTGCTCTGGATCGCGGAAAAGAGGTTATACTTTTGATTTGTTAGAGGCTTTATTTAATCAATATTTGAAGTGTATAAGTCGTTGACTATTTTTCTTTAATGGATTTGATCGGACTTAATTGCACATGATTTCACTCTTTGAAGTATTGTTTCTAGTAGAATTCTGGATTTGTTCAGTGAAAGACGCTAGCATGGTGATCGAGGAAGCCATATTTCTAAGACTTAACGACAGATAAGATGAATTTATGGAGAGTATAAGAATTACATATATGTTAGTGAAGATAGGCCTTGCTATCAGTCTTTCGGTTACAGCTTACATATTGACTCATTTGAGATTTAGGCTTGTCAATCGAAACTAGACAATGCAGAAACCCAAATTGCTTCCCTCTCTAAAATCATAGAGACAGAGACAATGAAAAATATAAAATATCAAAAATATAAAAATCCAAAGGTCCAACAAAGTTGAAACTCACTCTGATACCATATGTAACATCCCCGAATAAAAACATGTAATTAATTAGATTAATCTAGCAATTTATAATCAACATGTAATTGTCAACTAATTAACATCAAAGTTCAAAACTATAAGTAGGGATACTTACCTGTGTTTTCTGGGTTGAATGCTAGTTGAAGTCTTCTAAATGCAACAA
The DNA here is from genome assembly GCA_000404065.3 of Pinus taeda. NCBI lineage: Eukaryota > Viridiplantae > Streptophyta > Pinopsida > Pinales > Pinaceae > Pinus > Pinus taeda. Next base: position 39,997 of record APFE030340067.1, read on the forward strand.
GGTTTTGGGGATGACTCTCCACTCAACGATCGGCTCAGTTGCACAAAATCTTGCTACAACTGGCCACCCCCAAGCCCTCAATCAACGTACTACTGCCAAGGTATCCTTTGTCAGATAACATGATTCTCCCAAGAGAATGGATGATGAAATCATGGAATGATGGAATGCTAGAATGCCTCTCATCTTCCTCATCATCTATTAAATAGAGCAACATTGGAAGTGGTACCACATGCACACACTCCATGTGTCTACATGCAACTTTATTGCTTTTCTTGTTTTATTTATTTTGTTTTTACTTTTTGATAGCTTCACTGATTTTTTTATTGTTTTCTTGTTTTATTTCTATTTATATTCCTTTAGAGCTTAATATTATTATTTATGTTTATATTATTTATTATTTACTATTTATTATTTTATTTCTTGTATTTTAATATTACATATTTATTATTTATTATTTTATTATTTATTACTTATTATTATTATTATTATTATTATTAAGGGACATTACACTCCCATCATTGGCTTGGAATGTGTAATGGTTGTAAAACACTCAGGATGTTAATTGTCTCAACTTTATTTGATGGAAAACCAAAAAAATTGCCAAAAAATTTTGAACATCAGATTTAAGGCCATCCTAAAAAAATTCCTTCTTGACTGTGGAAGGTTTTAAAAATCCTGAGTGCCCTCTATAGGAGAGGTGTGAAATTCCAAAAGAACCTTTTGTTTGAGTTGGGAGTTCTTACATAGATATAAGTGATCTTTGTATCATAGTGAATCATTTTTCCATATAAATGTGCTAGATGAACTGGGATCTTCATATAGCTTTTGAATGTGTGTCCACACCTCTTCGTCATTCTTCCATTCGTCCCTTTCTTTAGTTATCCAATCAGGTTGGATAATAGAAATGGCACAGATCAATGCTTCCACATCCTCATCCATTCTTGAGAGTGCATCTACAACAACATTTTACTTCCCTTTGTTGTAGATGATTTCAAAGTCATAACCCAATATTTTTGTGACCTATTTTTGCTTCTCTTCTGAAGATAACATTTTATCCAAGAATTATTTAAGACTATCATGATCTTTTTTTTTTACCTTGAAGTGTCTTCGCATTAGGTAAGGGTTCCACTTCTTCATAGCATGTATTGTTGCCAACATTTCCTTCTCATAAATATGTTTGTGTAAATACTTTCACTTGATTGGCTGACTTTCAAAAGAAATGGGTCTTCCTTCTTGCATTAAAACAACATCAAGGTAATTTCTTGAGGCATCACATTCCACAATAAAGGTTTTTGTGAAGTTTGGTGTAGCTAAGACTAGAGCTTGATACATCACCTCTTTAAGATGTTCAAAGGCCTTAGTTTCTTCCGGAGTCCAAAAAAATGCATCTTTCTTCAGTAATGTTGTTATTATCGCATAATTCTTGACAAACTTGTGATAATACCCCGCCAACCTGAGAAATCCTCAAATATTCCTTAAGGTTGTGCGAATTTTCCATTCCTTTATGGCTTTAATTTTGTTAGGGTCTACCTTAACACCCTCATGAGATACAATATGACCCAAATATTCCAATTCTTGTACCCCAAAGAAACATTTGGAGCGTTTTGCATACAATTGTTTCTCATCCAATAGTTTGAGCACCCTGTCAACATGTTGAACATGATCTTTTGAAGACCCTGTCATCAAAAAATACTAACACAAATTTTCTAAGGGTTTAAAAATGGAATTCATCAAACTTTGTAATGTGGAAGGAGAATTAGTAAGGCAAAAAGGCATGACCAAAAACTCATAATAACCTTGATGAGTTCTAAATGTTGTTTTTAGAATGTCTTCTATCTTCATTCTAATTTGATGATATCTTGAATGAAGATCCAACTTAGTGAATTAAATTTCTCCATGTAGTTCATCCAATAATTCATCTATGATAAGAATGGGAAATTTATCTTTAATAGTGACCTTATTAATCTCTCTATAATCTGGAAATATACACCATGATCCATCCTTTTTATGCACCAATACTAGAGAAGAGAAATGATTTTAGCTAAGTTAAATTATACATTCTGTAATCATACGTTCAATTTCACTCTTCTAGGAATAGGGATATCTGTAAGGTCTAATGTTTGGAGGAACACTTCCTGGACTCAAGTGAATAACATGATCATGATCGCGAATAGGTGGGATACCTTTGGGATTCTCAAATATTTTGGAATAATTGTCAAGGACTCTTTGGATATCTGGAGAAATGGATGACTTGGATGTTTGAACATCTAGTGAGCATAATTGCACAATTACCCCTTGTTTTTCATTCTTCATAATATTTTTCATGCCATTAGAACTAATTATCTTCCCAGGTTTCCCTACCTCTTAATTCAATTTCCTTTCCTTCCCAGAAAAATTTCAAGAAAATTTCTTGAAAATTAAAAGATATTATCCCCAAATATTGTAACAATTTGACCCCTAATACAACATCAATACCACCCATTGGAATGTAAAGCATTGGATTTTTCAATGCATATTCCCCCATGGTTAGATTTATATTATGGGACTTCCTTGAGAGATTTATAGTTCCTTCATTTGCAACCATCACTTGATACTTTGGTGCCGGATACAAAAAGCAATTCAAATCCTTGGCTATCTTACAATGAATAAAATTATGGGTGATACCTGAATCAATCAACACTATTAGATTTTTCTTCTTGATATATCCTTCTATTTTGAGACTTTGAGGATTGATAATTCCTGTCAATTCATTACAGGATATTTTCGGATTCATTCCTTCCTTTTCAACCCTTGCGGTTGGTTCCTAGTGTGTTTCTTCTTATTTTGATGTTTCTTGTTCCTTTTCTTCCTCCTCTTCATAATCTATGTAAAATACTTTCTTCTTAGCACACTTATGACATTTAGTGTATTTTATATCACAATTATAATAAAGCCATTGTTCTCTTTTTTCCTCTAGCTGTTGTGGTGTCAAAGTTGTAGGCTGTGGGAAGCCAGGAGCGGAAACACTTCCATATTTATAGTTGTGAGTGGTAGACCTCCTTGTTGCCATATTTTTTCTTTCCACCCTGAATGTATTCTCCAATGATTTAGGTTCCCAAAGGAAAGCCTCATGTTGGATGTTATCCTTTAAAGTCCCTATGAAGACATCGATTAGATTTTCCTCTGGAATATCAGTTACCTTGACATTCACTCTTTGGAAGTCATCAATGTGCTCCTCAATGGAACCCTTTTGTTTGATATTTATCAATTAGATAAAGAGGGTATTGCTCTTTATATCCTTATGATGTGCTACCGATTCCTCATTAAAGATTTTCCAGGTAACCAATGATTTATGAGAACAAATCCATCGACACCACAAATATGTAATGCATACCTTTTGTGTGTGTTGCACATCATGTAGATCAAAGCACTACTCCATATGTAAAATCGATGTTACCAGATCCTTGCCATCAAACTTTTCATATCAATATGTGGAATATGGTTGGTCTTCAACCCAAAGTTAGGGTCTCTAAAATCATGATTCACATTCCTTTTGTTCTCATCATGTATCCCATGGACTATCTTATCAGCACTAGAAAACCTTTCTTGTAGAAACTTTGTCAAACCTTCTTTCAAACCTTCCATGTATCTTTTTAAACCTTCCATGATTACATCTAAACCATCCATCTTAATATTTATCACTCCTAATTCATTTTTGGTTACTCTTTGTGAGAGTAAAATTTGTTGCACTGGGTCTCATAATTTTGATATATCATGTTGCATTTCTTCCTATTCTTGATGCATCATAGTATAGATTTCCATTGGCTTACTGGATGTATCCATTTTTTTTTTTGATACATTTTAGAACCAAATAATGATATTTATGCTTCATTATGCCCTTTGAATCATTTCAACTTATTTTTTAAACAAAAGTGATGATACAAGTTTAAAACTACACACATTTTAGAGCTTGATTTTGAGATTGTTGACAATGCTGAACTTGAAACTATTTTATCTCTATGATTTTGGCTCTTCGAGGTGTGAAATTTTGTTCTGTGGTAGCCCTCTAAGTCATCTTTTGAATGCCACAAGTCAGACTGAGATTGGATTCTTCAAGTTAAAATTATACCAAATCTTCCAGGATGACCTGATTATGGACTCGTTCAGTAGAGCAAACTTGTACGGGATGCCACGTGTCACTGTTTCTACCTTCAGCCCTAAAAAAGATACACAAGAAACCACAGTCTATTCAATTTCAGTCACTTTTTATGGAATTAAAAACCAATGCACGAAGAGAAAGTTATGATGATTTTCCTCAGAACACATGTTTTAGGAGAAATTATGGAACATGCAGAATCCCTAACTTCTTTGGACCATATCTCCGAAAATATAGTGAACCAAGCTCTGAATTTTTTGCAAGATGTTCATCAAGATTTTTAATCCATGTGGTTGAAATTTTAACTTTTGAAGCCTCGCAAAACAAAAGTTATAGTGAAAATTCCAAGCTAACATGGTTGAAGTAGTGAAACCCTAAGATTTAAAGCTCTGATACCAAATGTTATGTAACTAGATCAAAAACTAGAAGACGAGATAGATCAATGACTTGAAAATAAGCCTCTTCGAGGAGGAAACATCATTTTACATCACATAAATGAACAATTCTGGGATGATTCAATGACAAGACCTCTTTGGTATATATAGGAGTCTAAAGGGTCAAAATATGATTAGGACCTATATAACAATAATAATGTAAGGGCTCAAAAATAACAATAGTGAGTTTCTATGCATCATAACAATAGCAATATGGGGCTACACTAGTATTATAGAGACCTAACAAAAAATAGACTTGAGAATAACAATAATAGATTTCTAGGCACTCTTGTTGTTGATAGTGGATTTGTTTTGCGAGATAAAAATACTTTCGAACTTGAATCCAAGTTATTCATCCAAGTTAAGCTAAACTAGGTTAATTCAATATTTTTTTTTATAATTTCTAATTATACAGTTTTCAACATTATATATACTTTCTTTTTTTATGTAAATCTTGCTTATATTTTTATATAACTTTTTAATTAAAAACATCAAATATTTTATTTTAATTTAATTTAAATATATAGCCTTTTAACATTCTAAATGTTATTTTGTAGTTTTTAATGGTATAATATTTAGTTCTTTGCCTTCCGATATCAATATACGGCCTTTAACCAATTTTAAATATCTTTTCCATGCATACAATTTTTACTTACACAATATTTGGCTTTTTGTTTTCCTTATATTTTTAATTATACAGTATTAGGCTGCATTTTATTTGTGCTTTTTATTCAGATGTTTGGTTTAATAGGAACTACTATGAGGAAAGCTACCGGAATGAATGCTACAAAATCAATCACATCAATCAAGCATATGAATTTGTAACCTCCGAAAATTCTTATAATTTTATCAATCACACGACTCTCTTGGCAATTGATTTATAGAGTATATGTATTTTCCATGAGCACGTTTTTTTCATTATTTTGTAAAACTTTTTGTTGGTTTAATCGACAAAAATTTGAATTTTGAATTTCACGTTTTACATATTATTACTTTATAGTAATGATAGCTAATTAAGCTACACGGAATAAGCTATTAACTTTTAATTAAACATGTTAGAAAAGACCAATTAATTAAACAGGTTAGAAAAAGCAAATTAGATTTTATTAAATTAAAGTAGATATCTTAAATCAAAACACCTAAACTGTCGATCAAAATCAAAATAAAAATAAAGTTTAATTAATAAATCTATGTTTTTTATCATTTATTTTCATTCTACCATGACTTTTCTGATCGAGCGTCTTTCCTGTACAATTGGATGTTACTTTTCTCTTATTAACATAAAGGCGATGAGAGTATGGGTGGTTTTTTTCCTTCAAGTTTGATCTGTTTACGCTGTGTAGGTTGTTAAAAAGCGTGCACAATGGTAGAGTTGTTGTGATCATCTCGGAGTACTATGAACTCTTGAACGAGTATGTGGATGAGAGTGATCCACACTTGGACGAGCCTCCAATACAACATTTGCTACAAACTACAAAAGCAATTAGGAGGGAATATCCCAATGAACATTGGTTGCCCCTGACAGGGCTAATTCATGGCAATGACCCTTCTTGGTTTCTTCATTAACTAACTTTTAAATTAACCTAAGCTATATTAATCCTTGTTAACTGCAGATTTGGGTAAAGCGTTGTTGCATCCTAACTTTGGAGAAGAGCCTCAATGGGTTGTTACAGGTAACAATACTTTTTATTTGAAATAACTATTTTTATTTTCAAATTTCTCTATAATTGCTACTTCTAATTCTACCATGTCTTTGATTAGAGTAAATTGATGTCAAACGTTATGGAAATAGGCAAATTTCATAAGATTCTTAGAATTCTTATATTTCTACATGTAATTTTTGGTTTGATCTCAAAAACCTTAAACTCATTCTAAAATATGTTTACACATGATGTGTTTCCGAGAGGATGCACATTTGATAACTCTATTGTTCATTCATATTTTAAATATTTTTGAAGCCAACTTATTGAACACCTTTTATACTTTTGTGCAACCCAATGCTTGTGAAATTATGATTGAATGAGGCTTTTTTGAGATTGCAGTGTTTTAAGTAGAATCTTGGCTATGGCAACCTTGAATACAATAACAATTATGGAATTTATTAAAATGGTTGTCCTTAACAAAATTACTATGTTCTAGGGTTACTCATGAGTATATGTGAATTGTAATTATATATTGTATTTTTATGTTGTTAGGAATGTTTGAAAATAATTTTATCAGAAATGGTAATGAAAGTACTTACAAAAAATTTCACTAGAAAGTGATTGAGTTTTTTTTGGCCACATGGATCTCACGATAGTTTCTTGTTCTAGGATTATAGAGGTTTTCCTTCTTATTTTGTGTCTATACTTCCTCATCACATAGAGCTTATGTTCAAAAATGTTGATTCTATTTAGTACAACTCAATTTCAAGATTTGACACTTTCACTCACCTAAGCCCTATGAAGACAATCTAGGGAATCTACTTAAATGTTTATCTCAACATTCCCATTACTCTACCCATGTATGGTGGCTAGATGCAAGGTGATGTCCTGGATACTTGGATTTGTAGTTTGCATGCCTATTTCAAGAATTGTTTAGAGATGTCTAAAGAGCATATGTTGCAAATCATTGAGTATCTATCAAATGGTGTAGCATTGACCTAGTGGAAATTTCATGTCGAATCTCCAAAACACTTCATTAAATTCCACACATCATAGGTAAAAGCTCCACTTTTGTCTGTATTTCCACCTATGATGCATTTTGTTGGGCCTTGCATAGGTGTTTTTACCCCCCTTAATACCTACACAATATTTTGGGAAATTGGCTACACCTTTAATAGGCTACTTCTCAGATCGTTCAACAATTTATTCAAGTCTTCAACTAGTTTTGGATTTAGCCTAAAATCCACAATCTTTAAGAGGTAAATATCATCAAATTTTATTCTGCATTATTACTATTTTTAGAAATGAGATGGACTTTTTTTTAGAATACCACTCTTAAAGAATCATTTCTTTGTGCCCTAGCTTTTAAAAGAAAAGGTATCTGTTATCATTCCCTGCAATCTCATAGCTCTCAACTACATCCCACATCAACCCCACCCTATCCATCCTTAGCTCTATCACTCAGTGCATTGATTTCTTCCTCTCATCTTGGTTGTTTGTCTTCCTATTACATCACACAAATCATTCTATTTTTGAGTGTAGAGTTGTCCAATGCCAACACATTACTAAAATCACCTTTACTAATAAGTAGAACATACTATGCCAGAGGAAAATTTTCCAAACAACCCTACTTCTATATATCCCTCACTACTTCTCATGGCTAGGGATCTGTCATAGCCTATTGATGACCTCCTCTTTTTGCATAATTGTTAGTTCAAATATCATTTGGCTACCCTCATTTTTGATAATAGAAGCCAAAATAACCTCATATCCCACTACTTCATCAAATTGTTGTAGCTATCCACCACCCCACAACCATTCTCTTATCATCTAGATTGAATCTAGAAATATTTACCTCACATGTTGGTTCATGAGTGATAGGTTGTTACTTTGCCATTGGTTCTTTCTATGAAATAACCCATTGTGATGTCTCTCTGGATTGTTTGGACTAATTATTGGACATTCTCTAACATCATGAACGTCAAACCTTGTATGGTTTTTGGTGAATACTAAAGTCACCTGCTCCTTTCTCGATTCCTCTTATCTTTGTGAATAATGTTGTCTTTTGTGAAACTTACAAAAATGTTTGTCACTATGCATTATCCCACCCATTAAATCTAAAAATAATACAGATTCCTCTCCAACACTCACCCCCCACTAGGATCTTGTTGTCTTCCACTTCCCCTTTATCACCTCTCTCCATTGCCAACTCCATATATGTAACCCCTCATCATCTTACCAAGTTCGCCTCTTCCCCTAATGGTCTCTCCAATCATCACCCTGCATCGCTTCCTTGGTCTCCTCTCTCTTCAACCCATATGACCCTTATTATTCCACCTACTCCAATGGTGGCATCCATGTGTTCAACACATTACCAAAAATTAGAAAAATACCTTCCAACAACCTCAAAATCAATAATATAGTCAGGCTTAGTCCATTTTTCCCAGTTTAAGTACATCTCTAAGTCCATTGGGAGGCTACAAAAATATTGCGCCAAATCATGTAGCACGTGAAGACTTTTCCAGATATTTTAAAGGGATTGCATTTATTCGACTCAATTCATCCATCACCCAAAATGTTGCAAAATAAGTTTCACTACATAACACTCTACACCATATTTCCAAAAGCAACGTCTAAGAATTTTCTAGCCATTACATTGTTCCACTATCTCTTCACCACATGTCCATCAATTCTATAGTGAAGATGCCAAGTTGGCCAAAGTTTGTTGCCCTTGAACTATTATGCTTGCCCACATTTTCTTATGCAATGGTAATTTTTCTCAACCCCACTCAACTATTATGGATGCATAAGTGTGTACACAAGTATTCAAGGTACAATATATTATTATTGTTTTATTCTTTTTGTCTTTTCTGAATATTTTTGTTCCTAAACAAAGAGGAAAAAATAGGGATGCTTTCAAGTTAAATTGGGAGGATCTTATGTGTTAAAGATCCTCATCTCAAAAGGCGCACTTCTCCATAACAACATCTCTTCATGATTGGTTCCTAGGCTTATTACATATATAGTGTAAGTAAATAAATGTAACTTATTTGAGTTATGTTCATATTTTATATTGGTTACGTTTGACTTAGTCCAGGTAGATCTTTTATAAATGTTATATAAGACACTTGCTTAAGGAATGAAAGTAGGTTGTTGATTCCATTTCCTATTATTTATGGGTTTGTCTCTTGTTGCATAACACTTTCTGGATGGGGTTTCATTATTCCACATCAAAAAGAGATTAGTGAAACATCATCATTTGAAATTGGAGTGTGTGTAATCAATATTAGAGAATATCAAAATGGTTTTATCTATGGTGTTTTTCTTGTAATTTTCATTATATTTTTAAGGCACATTTCGGGGTTTGAAATTGGTTTCGTCTAAAGTTCTCTGAAGGTCTTATTGCAGAAGGGGGACTTTGTATTTTATGTTGTTTTAAATGTTGGACTATCAATGCCAAGAAAAACTATAAACATGTTCCCTTTAGATAGATATTAGCAAATATTGGTCGTGGTGTTAATTCAATGATTGTTTGAATTGATGTATATTTCTTTAGGCCAACCCAACACAACTAAGAACTTTTCCATTATGTTGTTGGGAAACAAAATTGATGTGGATGGGGGAAACAATAGAGTGGTAATTACCATAAATTACCATTGCATGTCATCTTGATTTGGCACTTTTGAAAATATTTACTACTCGCAATACATTTAGAGTTCTTATTGTCTACCCAAAGTTTATTTATGCATTATTATTGCAATTGTGGTACATGTTTTTGAGATGAAAGCAATAACATGTTGTAAATCAAAAGGTATCCCCTATTTTGAAACATCAACTAAAGGGGATTACTCCATTGATGCAACATACTTATTCATAGCTAAATCTACACTTAAGAATCAACCTAAACAAGAACTGTAAGCTATCATGACAACTCCTTTATAACTTGAATCAATATCTTCTTTTAGATCTAATAATGCCTGTCCGTTTTTTTACTCGATTATTTTAGCTACATTCCTAAATGTAATTTTCATTGGGTTTGGTGCTTGGTTGACACTATTATTTTTTTGTGGCTATTTTTTAGACCTTCCTAAGGCTCTTCCCAAATCATAGCCATCATGCATATTTTGTGGATGCTAATATCAATGCAAGAGTATTGTCTTTTATATTGATAAATAATTTTATAGGCATCTTATTCTCATTCTGAATGGTGATTTTTCGACATTAATGGGTTGGTATATTGTGTCTCAGTGAATAACATCACCAAAATCATGACATGTGATCCAATGTATCTTGGCATATCCTTAAGATCTTGGTTTCTTGTTCTATACTAGTTTTTATCCTTGGCCATTTAGTTTTACATGGCAAATGACAACTACTAACATTAACATAAAGAACTAAGATTTCTCTTTGGTTGTTCATTATTCAAAATCCGTTTTTAAAGACTACAATTTACTGTTATATTGAGTCATGCCCAATTTTTGAAGGCTGTTCTTACACCATTAGAAAAAAAAAATGTGTTTCCAACTCCAAGAACCCCTAGATCTCATAATATAGGGTTCAATTTTTTAGATGACTTCCGCACTATAATATTAACAAGAGCTTATTGGGAACCTTCGATGAGATTTTTAAATGAGTTACAACCTTGACATAGTATGGCCATAGTGTGCAATCCCATTAGTGTTCCAAATGAGTTTCAAGTCAACCTTCCTGGTACAATATCATGCTTTTGTCAAGTTCATGGTTGACGATTTATGCAATGCTATATGTTTCATTATTGTAATTTTGTTTGTACTCATCTCTTATTAGTAGTACAAATAAGTTTAAATGTTGAAATATATAATAGTTAGAGTTTTTTTATAAGATTTAAATTTGAAACTTAATCATGGTTAAATTTCACACCAATCAACTTATTTACACTTTTGTAAGTTTCACATATTTTTATATACCTTTTAAACTTAATATATTCTCTATGTACATCCTTGACTTATGTACATATGTTCATTTAAAACCATCTTTAGATGAGTTGTCCACAGTCAAATTTCCCCTACATCTTTTAAATTATACATCACTGGAAAAGTGAGTTTATAGATTATGACATTATTTTTATGAGAGATTCTTCGGCGTAAATCACATGAAATTTCACTTGCTGACAAGTTGAAGAATCAGATCTAGCTTTGCATATTAAATAGTCAGATCAAAACATCCAACGGCTATATTTCTTGACCAAGCAACAATTATAGTGACTAACGGCTAAATTTGACCAGGAGACGGTTAGTTGGACAGGATTAAGGGCATGACCTATATTTTAATAATGAAGTTAATTTAGTTAGTTATATTCTTATTAAAATCGAGGTTAAAGGGACTATAAACGAACATATCATAAA
>APFE030340067.1:53961-116027 GCA_000404065.3 Pinus taeda
GCCCAAGGCCTGTATTTATAGTGTTCTAGAGGAAGTTATTCAGTTCCAACATCAATGAGATACTCCCTCTTTTGGATGGGGTAGCTCCTCTCTTGATGGGATCAGTTCCTCTATCATAGGGATGCATGAACCATCTGGAGGCGCTCAATACACGTCAAACACTCTTCTAGAAGGCTCTAGAAGTGACCACAAGTAACTTTTTTAAGATGAAACTCGCGCTTTTTGACCTTTACAGGGGTACGCACCCATCCCTTGACTTACAGAGCATACAGGTACGCAGGTACAATGAGTTTGGGATGCGTACACGTAGGCAAGGTAGAGAGAACCTGCTTACCCAGAGATAAACATGTTTTTAAGTGACTTTCTCTCTTTTTGAAGTTTGACATGAAGAGCAGAGGTATGAGGCTTGACAAGGAGGATAATATGACTATTGATGGAGCCATATTAACTGCAGATAGTCATGGTGACAAATTTCAGTGTAACACATAGCAAAAAACCCAATCATCAACTTCAGATTTCTCAGAAACACTAGCTCAAGCTTTAGGGGAATTATCATTGACAAATACGGAAATGGAGAAAATATTAGAAGGAATCACCAAGATGAAGGAGAGAAATATCAAACCAGACAATTCATACATGGGAGAAGTACAAAATAATTTCAAATTAATTTAGAACATTCAAAAGTATGAGGATTAATCCCTCATAATTAAGATGTTAGAAGAAGACAAATGTAGCATTTGGGACAATATCAATGCAAATGTTACCTAGTTGTGGCCATCTATTCAAATTATTTTTGAACAATAAGCACTGGCACATAGAGTTAAAGCAACAACTGAAAAAACCAAAGTTGATATTGAACACAGGCTAGAAGAAGCACTAAAAAATATAAGAATGCTAAATTCAAAGACTAGAGATCAGTTTGAAGAGCTAAATATTCAATACAAGACATAGACATTAATGGAAGTCAAAAGAGTATTGACTAATAAGAATATTTGGTGCATTTGGAGAATAAGTGCAAAGAATTGGAGCTACACGTCAAAATATTTAACAAGAAGTTTTCTTTGTTGTAGGAGAAAGGACTTCCAACTTTAAGAAATTCTAATGGAAAATTGATTCCATTAGAAAATTACCAGGATCAATTATCCAACATAGTTGAAGATACATATAAATTTGCAAAGGAGAAAGGAGCTATTAGTGGAGAAGCTTTCTTTGAAGGCCTACAATTTGATCTGAACATTTAGCATGAGATTCATCAATTGTTTCTGAACAAGCCAACTTTACAGACCTACACAGAGGTCGATGAAGGATTCAGAAACATGGTGAATATTTCTATCCCAAGTGAAGAGCGATGCAACCAATTACTAGAATTGGTCAAATAAGCATATATAGAAGTCCTACAATTTTGGCAACAATATAAAAAGAAGGGGCCAAAAAATAGCTATAGTTAACAACATATCTCCTGCAAAGATTCAACAGAACAACCGAATTTTTCAAGAATTATATTTTCTAGTTCTCCTTCAGAAATATCTATATCTTTGTTAGATATTATTTTGTAATAAATTCCTTTTTGGAATCCAAAGTTAGTTCAATAGAAAGTCTATAAATATTTTGTAATAATACTTGGTAAGGGTTGGAACATGTATGAAGAAAAGAGCTATATATTGATGTAAGTTGTGGATTGCACTCAAAGTGATCAATTTATAGAAATGCAAAGGAATTTTTGTCCCAAGATTCTTGTGTCAGACAAATGGTGATGTGTTCTCTTATGTTAAATTATTGCTTTTTCTCAGTTTCCATATGAATTTCCCTTCCTATTTATTGCAAGAAGATTAAGAGTTCAATTTACTTAAATGTACTCTGCTCTGGCTTGTTTTAAGTAATATTAATGTTTATGAGAGATTTTTTGGCATAAATCACATGAAAATTTCATTTGTCAACACATTTCGAAACAACTAGTGTGGTTCATCGTCAAGACAAGTTGAAGAATCAGATCTAGCTTTGGATATTAAATAGTCAGAGCAAAACATCCAATGGCTATATTTCTTGACCAAGCAACGACTATATTGACTAATGGCTAAATTTGACCAGGAGACGGTTAGTTGGACACGATTAAGGGCATGACCTTTATTTTAAGAATTAAGTTAATTCAAATAAATATCAAATTGTTAGTTAGTTATATTCTTATTGAAATCGAGGTTAAAGGAACTATAAACGAATATATCATAAAATAAATAAATTAATTTAAATTAATAGTTGTTAAAAAGTTATTAAATAGAGTAATGAATATTACATAGTTAGTTAGTTAGTTATATATATATATATATATATATATATATATATAGTATATATATAATATATATAGTAAAGGGATTTATTTTATAATATTCAAATAGGTTAATTATAAAATAAAATCATTTTTAAATTAGTAGTTATTGATAGATATTATAGAAAACTTTAGGGGGTTGGAAATTTTTTTTTTAATTAATGAAAAGTTTAATTAAGGGTTAAACTAGCATATTATCATAGATTGATTTCAAGGTATAGAATTATTATTAGAGTTTTGAAAGGATTAATTGTATTGTTATTATCAATATCTAGTGTTATCATAATAATATTTCATAAATTTATTAATAAAGATGTATACTTATAACCTAAATATCCTATTTAAATATCTTATAATAAATAACATAACCTTGAAGAGCGACTAAGAGGAGAGGGCTAGGACCCATAACTAATACAAAATCTCATCAAAGACTAATGGCCCATGAGAGAAGGATACAGGATAACAAGCAAAAAAAGGAGGGAGGAGAGGAAGGGAAGAAAACAACTAGGAAGAGAGGGCTGGGATCCAAAAACTATTGATCTTCCATCCGTCTTCTCTATTGAGATTGTTCAGTCTTTTCTCAATCTCAAGGGCTTCCCTAAATTTGCTATGATGGAATTGCAAAACCTTAGCAATAACACTCGCCTCCTCTATACATAGATGATGTTTAGTACTCTCCGCATGCTCAACTAAAGCGGAAGACTTGGTTCTCCTATGCTTGAGGTCAGCTGCATGCTCACTAATCCTTTGATTAATGGAGCGACCAGTCTCACCAATATAGGGGGTCCCACAGGAACAAGGAATAATATAAACCCCTTTCATGTCCTTAGGGTTGATAGGATCCTTCACAAATCTGAGGGATTTACGAATGGTGTTGAGGGGTCTAAAGGTCGAGGGGACATTATGCTTCTTAAGAATCCTAGCAATCTTATCAGTAGTCCCCTTCACAAACGGAAGATGGACATGTGGGACCGGCTCTTTTGGTTCTCATTTAGTTAATGAATTTTTAACAACTTTGAGGAAAGCTTTCTGACCCAGGTACTTACTATAACCATTCTCAACAAAGGCATTAGGGAGGTGGGATTTCTCTTTCTCAAAGCTTTTTTCATCAAAGATCCTAAGCACACGAGTAGCAAGGGTGTTGAGAACACCCAACTTTTGAGCTGGGAAATGGTGGGAATTGGCATGAAGATACTGCTCCGTATGTGTTTTCTTTTGAAACACTTGGTGGGAGAGGGAACCATCACTATGCTTAGAAATAAGAATATCAAGGAATGGGTGGCAACCATCGACTTCTTGTTCCTTGGTGAACTTAATGGCTGAGGATTGATTGTTGAGATGATAGAAGAAGATATCTAAGTCCTCCTGGCCATGAGACTAGATGACGTTAGTGTCATCTACATATATTTTCTAAAGCTTTGGCAGGAGGCGGGCCGAGTTTAGAGCCTTGGATTCAAAATCTTCCAGAAAAAGATTCGCTACAACAGGGGATAGGGGGGAGCCCATGGAAACACCACAGGTTTGTTCAAAGAACTCTCCTTCAAAACTGAAGAAGGTGGAGGTGAGGCAGATCTCAACTAATCGAGCAGTATCAAGATCTGTTAGGTGGTTGATCACCTCCATGGTCTCATTTATAGGGATGCAGGTGTACAGGGAAACAACATCAAAACTAACAAGGATGTCCTCGGGGTCAAGCTTAATGCCCTTGAGCTCCTTAATAAAGGAAGCAAAGTCTTTGACGAAGGACTCTGTACGGCCAACTAAGGGCTTATGTTTTAAGGCAAGGAACTTAGCAAGAAGATAGGTTTTGTCAAGTGTTTTCTTAAATCAATTCCTATATTTCAATTTCAAGGACTGCCATAAGGAGGAGGTTGGTGGTTCGATTCAACTGTGCCCTAACATGAATTAATCAATGATAATGCAATTTATTTTTAATTAAATAGTTTTTACATTGATTTATTTCAATGATGAGAATTTTTTCTAGATTCTATGTTTTATAGTCTCTCTAAAGTGTCAAAAGTTATATTGTATTGCCTTAAATGTAATTTTTTATTGTCTTGAGAGAGACAGTAGCTAGGATTAAAGACATATTGTCACTATAAAGACAATATGTCTTTAATCCCAATTATTGTCTTGGAGAGACAAAAAAGAAAATGTCTCCTAAGGCACAATAATGCGTGTGTTATATATTGTTTTTATAGAGACAATTTTTTAAGACAATAACTTAAGACAATTTATCCAAAAATTGTCTCAAATATTGTCTTAAAATGTCCCTCTATGTTGTAGTGTTATCCATGAAGTTTGACTTTTTTTATCTTGACATATTAAATGCATGTGTTAAATATTTGATAATGTAGACTTTAAAAAAAATTATACAAAAAAAAATCACAATCTAAACATCAAAACACTTAATTCATATACATAAAAATTAATTAAATTATATATGTTTTTGGATGATGCAAAGTTAGTTTTTCATATGTTTTGGATGGCCGGGAATTTTTTAAGAATTGGGTGAAAAGTTTTAGGTGGAATTTTGATTTTTAATGTTTAAAATTGGTTATTGATTATATATGAATATCGTAATTTGACAAATTTATAGATGTTTATAGTGTGAAGAATTTACAACGTTTTCAACAAATTTATATATAATTCCATATAAATCTGAAAAAATCAATGGAATAGGGCCGAACAAAATATATATTAGTGTGGTATGGTGTCGTGGCACTAATTTACCCGCAAGTCTTACGTAGCAACCGCGACGCGATCCCTCCCGACTTCCTGTAGTGTTGTGCAAATTAAGATAAGTTTTGTGCTTCATTATTTTCAACGTCAATTTAATTAAATGTTGTGTTGACTGATCATGGCGCTGACCGGCAATTCTAATTTTTTTCTTGTTAGCCGACATTTTGTGATGTGGATGACACGCATTTGAATTATTTTATAACCTTCCGTGTTCCTCAGAGAAAAATAACTTCCAATAAGGATTTTTGAAAGCCTTTTTGGCTGATCTTTCCGGTCAAAATCCGGCAGCAATTTATTGAAATCCCAAGTTTGATAGCTAGTTTCTGCACAATCAATGGCTCCCAGGGGTTTTTCAGGGTGCTGAATCCAAATATGCAGTTAGAAAACTATTTTAACTGTTAAAAATCAAGATTTAACGTCATTTCGTCCGGATTCCGTCACCGAAATCTCCAAAAAGTCGCATTATAGACAACTCCCTTCCAATACACGTTACACTTATTTTATTAAAATCCGTACTACTACTACTAACTAAATGTTAATACTCAGCATTGGCCAATATTCGCGTCGAGTTTTACAGCGGTTTCCACTATTTTCGCGCTTTCCGTTCACAACATCAAAAGTAGACAGCCAAGATTTCATCCATCTCTCCCAACAATGAGACAACTGACTTTACACGAAGATTTCATCCGTATGTGAACACGTTTTATATGTGAAGGGTCGTAGAGTTGGTGCTGCAATGGTGCGGTTGGAAATATATATTGAATATCAATATGTAGTTTGTGATTTGCTTGGAAAGAAGAAGAGATCGATATTGCGCGTAAGCAACTGTAAGCAAGCAGGCAGCTTCTTGGGAAGGACTTTCCACGTGTGAACGAATGGTGTACGTCATCTTCATAGCTTTCGACGTACGCAAAGTAGTCGCTCCTTGAACGGATTCACACATTAAGGCTAATTATTTATCATGCTATTAATTTACCACACACGAAGAGTGAACTTTGGTACTAATAAATAATTTGTGATGCGACTAATTTCCCAGCAGAGTACACTTTGGAAGCTTACCAGCGATAAACCTTTTATGTTTTTTCATGCTTTTTATTTAATTTTCTTAAATTTCATATGGAATTTGAAAGAGATTGTTCGAGGTAAAGTGGATAATTAAAAATATAGCATGCGAATACATTTCAATAATAAATCATAGCATATCCTCCACACAGGGAATCGTCACATTGAAGGCTATTAAACACCTAGAAAATTTTTATTTGTCCCTGCCATATGCAGCAGGGACCATTGTAATTGACATGCTTTGGAATATGAGCCTTTGGTAGGGACTACAAATACTTTATTTTGAATCTGGTTATATATGTTTTAATTCACTTTTTGTTAAGCCTATTAAATATCAAAATTGAGTTTGGTAAGCCAATGAACAATATTGAGATCTTATTTGCCCTTTTCAGAAAGATGAATTGGTTATAATGTATCAAAAACTTTGTGTTAAAAGAGCATGTTGTAAGTTGTTTTTTTAGTAATACTAGTGTTTACTCTAGCATTACTTCCCGACACCAAATATTAGTGGCTCATTTTCCCACTTACAGTGACATGCAAATGTACACTTACAAACGCATGTAAGTATGTGTTGATGTTCTGGTTTGTAAGTGGCTTTTATTCCGGTCTTTCCAGGGTCTCCGTGGCCTTTGTTCTGGTCTCTACATCTTCGGTTGGTCTTTAAAAGCCAGTAACTTGTTTGCAAGTATAGTTTAGCTAGTTTGGCCCCCAGCCCACCTTCTTGACCGATAACAAAGCCCAGTATGATACACTGTTTGAGCGATGAACTGACAGCTCCTTACACAAAGAGCTCCTTACCCAGTTTGTGTAGCCACTGCATTTTGCATCATTTTTGGATGCAACCTTGATGTTTGCGGCTCATGCAGAATTGGTAGATAAGTAAATTCAATTTTGTTAATTGCATACTTCATAAATTCGAAGCACCAACCAGAATAAAAAACAATGTCAGTCAAAAGCTTGCATGATCTTCTTATTTTATTTTTAAATTCATTTACTTTCTCTGTATCTGTATATCTATTTACTCTTTGTATGTTTAATGATTAATTCATTCATTCACAGTATCCATTCCTTGCAATACAAAGTATCCATTCTTTGCAATGCGTTCTTTGTATGAAATGCATTGTTGATAAGAAAAACCCAAGAAATATTGCAAATTTAACTATTGATACATTTGGTTATTCACGATAGCATTCTTTTCCTCATATTGAAGTTCAGGATGAAGCCAAGCAAAATAATGATTCCACGAAAGAGTTCAAGGCCACCAAGTCCGTTTCAAAAATGTTTGCTATTGGTTTTAATCTTTCACTTATGTTGAATCATTAGCTATTTGAGAGTTCACTGTTTCTTAAACACCGCCCAGTGAACACAATAACATTTTATTACAAACGAAAACCAAACCTTATGTGCGAGAGCTAAAACGATTTATTATGTACAAACGAACCTCCCATTGTCTGTCCTGCGAGATTTTTTCCTTTAGGTTACTTGGAATAATCGTATTATTGCCTTCAACCTCTATATATGAACATTCCTTTCAAAGTTTCATTTTAATGTAGCTATAATGGATAAGAATTTCATTCGCCTTATATTTGAAAACTTTATTCCAACTACCGCCAACCACTCATGGTCATAACTGTAATGATAATGACTTCGAAATTCAACCTAATTTCTTTTATTTCAAGAAAACAAACCACTCGATAGTGTTAAGTGGGAAGCCAAATTTATGGAGGATTTTAGATTTTTAAGATTTTAGATTTTTCTACATGGCAATTAATTTCTAGAATCACATGGCCAGTGGTTTCTAGATCATTCCAGATCTCCATCTGAATCACACATAGGATTCTAGATCCTTTCTTCTGACTCTATAAATTTGTAATTTCTCTGGCCAAAGAAAGCAAACCAAGGCCCAAGCCTGTTATGTAATGCAAAGTGATTTATGTTCTCCAGTAATTGTTCTATTCCGCTGTTTCTTAATTTCTGATTAAGTAATCTTGTTGTTTCTCCATTTGTCTGTCTCTGTCAATTATTCTCTACTATTGGCATCTAAATCTCTGAATATAAATCCACAGTGTGTTATGTATGTTCGTGTCTAACACATAACACATAAACCTATTTATTTGTTTACCATCATTCTGCATAATTTCAAGTAAGATACAGCGATTGCACAACCAGTGTATATCATTAGCGTGGTCGGACTCTAGAGCAACAAAATGTGGACACCTGACATGATCTTACGTAAAAAGAACGTCATGAATGTCTCTCAGTCCCCACTGAAACCAGAGTTGTGGCATTAATTTTCATGTCCTTTGGCGAATTGTGAGATGTCATGCAATGATGCAAGAACATGGGGATTCAGACCTAGATACTCAGAAAAATGAAGCAGTGGTCAAAAGCAGTTACAATTGTGAGATGTCATGCAATGATGCAAGAACATGAGGATTCAGACTTAAATAGTCAGAAAATTGAACCAGTGGTCAAAAGCAGTTACATGTACGAAAGGCATAATTATTTCCACGGATTTACAAGGAAATTGAGTGTAGGTAGCACGTGTAATGATGTGAACGTAGCACTAATTACTTGTATCACGATATTTTTAATATAAATTGAAAGTATGTCTTTCAAAGGATAATGTTTCGAATAAATTGAAGATATATCTTTCAAAAGGATAATATTTCTATGTTTTTATAAATTTTAAATTTTATTTAGTAGGTTGTATCTAACCTCTTATAACAAACTGGACATTAATTATTATTTTTTATTTTTATTTTTATTTATTTTTTTATTTACATTAAAATAAAAATAGTTAGCATTTGCAAGATGTTGCAAAGGAAACGCCGTAAGGCATAACTATGGGTCTTAACCCATAAATATGGGTTTTAATGGGATATCTTTTTTATGAATCATTGATTGCCCATAGATTCTGGGGGTAATAGGATGCCTAGGGATGAGCTGCTTGAGTAAGAGGATTGAGAATGAGAAGAGAAATCACATACTTATTGCACCCAAATTTAGGAGTTAAAAAACCTCATATCTTTGAAAAAGTTCTACTTCAAAATAGGATGCATTCTCTGTGATTATGCCTATGGTGGTCATATAAAAAAACAACAAAGAAAATCCTCAAAGATTACATAATGGCTTTAGATCCCAAATGGACTTGACAATCTTCATATAATGGATTTGGTCTATTTTGCATGCCACAATACTTAGGATTGAAGCATAGACCTGTTTGACTATACACATGGTGAGACTCATTTACAATCTATGTCAGAGGAATCATACCCAAGGCCTTTCCAAATTCAATTACTATTTATAATGTTGTGCCATTAATATTGCCAATAAATGTTGGAAAAAATTATGGTATCACATGAAAAATTATGCATCTCAAACATAGCATTTAAAGTGCAACAAAACTTGTTTTTAATTTGATTGAAGTTCCATTTGCATCATGCAATCAAATTGTTATCTATAAAACTCTATCCCTATCGTTAATACAAAATCACATCATGATGTGATTTACATTGTATATATCATTTTTTGACCTTTAATTACTTTCTCTACTTTCTCTTTTTAAAGTTGATGTCAAATTATATTATGTTATGTGGACATGAAATATTATATTTTATTTGCAATCCATAGTGAGTGAATTCTTTGTAATATCAAGAACAAATCTACTTATCATACTAAGATTGAGATTATTGATGTTTTATAAAAATTTTAATTAATTAAAAATAATTCAACATGCATATTCATTTTTCATTTTCATTTTATATTATACCAAATATTGCTTTTTAAATTTTTTATTTATTAATTTTAAATTTGATAATAAATGTTTATTAGCTTCTATCAATCCATATGTTAAACTATTCCAAAATAAATACACCTAATTAACTGAAGTACTACAAAAAGTTTAGGGTTTAAAAAATTTGCATTCCTTGAAATAGAATTTTGTGAAGTAAAAGGAACTACTTAAGCTGAGTTACTTCTTGATGACTTAAAAAAGAATACAATTGTTCATTTAAATATTAATCCTCATAATAAGGTAACATGGCAATAAAAACCATACTCATAAAGAATGAAAACCATACTTATAAAGAATGACAGACATCTTGATGACTTAAAAGAATGCAATTGTTTGTTTAAATAATTAATCCTCATAATAGGGCCACATGGCAATAAAATGTTGGAAGATATTAATTCCAACTACTCTCTATTAATGCAGTAGCTAGATTAATCTAGAGGAATACAACAAATGTTTAAATTACAGGTTCCACGGGTCATCAACTATAGTTGGCATTGAGCGGCTACAGTGGGCGGAT
Organism: Pinus taeda; assembly: GCA_000404065.3. NCBI lineage: Eukaryota > Viridiplantae > Streptophyta > Pinopsida > Pinales > Pinaceae > Pinus > Pinus taeda. The sequence continues at coordinate 64,402 of APFE030340067.1, forward strand.
TTAGGTAGATAATAAATAACCGTAGGTGAATCGCTGTAATGAGTTTTGTATAAATGTATGTGCCTTGTAATGTAATAAACAAGCTCATTTTATGAGTCTTCCAGCTTCTAAGTTGGTATCAGAGCTGAGGGTTTTGGCAAAGTGGAGAGCTCACGAGTGTGGGCTATTTTGAGTTGTGAGAGGTCACCCTGTGGCTCTGTGTGCGCGGTCCAGAAGATAGACCTGAGGCGAGTTGTGAACTTCGAGCACTGCCTGGTTGAGTGTTATCGTTATGGAGTGACTCTTCGTTTTTATGGTGAATCGGTGAGGTGTGGTGTTGGTGATAGTCTCACTTTGAGGCCGAGTAGCAATGTGAGCAGTGAATGTGGAGTTGTGCTAAAAATAACATTGTTCAAAAGCGTGGTAGAGGTGTGAGCAGATAAAAGGGTTGCAGTATGTGAAGCAGTGTTAAAATTTTGGTGAGCTTTTAAAGCACCGAGGAAGAGCGCCGAGGGAGAGATGATTGTGGAGTTTTGGTGAGGTTGCGTGACTTGTAGAAGTTCGAACAAGTTTTGTTAATGTGTGCACATCGAGGAGGAGATTTGTGTCTTCGTCAACTACTCCCTGTTGGTGGTGCCCGGTGTTTGGAAGGTGTTGGGCGATGTGTTCCAAGCCAAGAAGGAGTGAAAGAAGCGTTGATGTGTGAAAGTGATCAAATATTGATTCTGTATCTATTGTTGAAGGGTCAGTGCCACCATTTCCGCCTATTGTAACATAAGGGCGAGATGCGAAAATAGCCAGATTCACTTAAACAACTGTGAAGTTGTTCCTGCTATATGTTATTTTGCAGAATCGCGTCCTGCTGTTAGAGTGAGCACTGTTGCCCCATTTCAGAGCAAGTAAAAAAGTCTTTGTGCCTACGTTCAGTTTAAAGCGGTTGAGTTTGAAGTTCTGTGTGTAGTGTTTAGTCTTTGAGTCTCCGCTCTCTCTGATATGGGATCTGCTGCATGTGGAGTCACAAAGTGTATTTTGAAATCTTGCCTTGCATGTTGTATTGTGCCTTCTGATATGTTGTTGGTGTGGCCTATTGTGTGGACTTAGTTGGTGCTGATTGTGGAGTAAAAGCTTGTGGCTTGGCATAGCCTAGTAGTTGAATTTTCTCTAATGGCAATAGTTGTAGAAGAATATGAAATGCTTCAACCAACAGTAGATTTGAATCAGCAAGAAGAATTTGAAGACACTGATGCAATATTGAAGCGATTAATGCTAGTTTTGCCAATGTTCTCAGGTAAAAATTTTAAGCTTTGGGCAATTAAAATGGAAGGATTTCTTGGTTCAGTAGATTTATGGAAATTTGTCCAAGAAGCTTCTATAAATTTGGATGATAAGTGTAGAAATGCAATAGCATTGTTTCTCACCATATCAGCTTTAGATGAAAATATTTTGTCTAATATTTTGTATGAATTTGGTGAAATATGTGATGCAAAAATATTTTGGGATATTCTTGAAATGAAATGCAGTATCGAGGGTAGTGAGAAAGCTGAAATTGTTGAAGGTGTTGTTGCTAAAAGTGATTGTGTTGAAAGCATCATAGCTGGGATTAAGGGTGAAAGTATGTCCTTAACTAACAATAAAGTATGTGAAATTAAGGAAATTCCATGTGATGCATAAACATATGAAGTCAAGTTTGATGACAATTATGTATCCCATGATGATTGGTTAAATATGATGCATGAAAAGCATCTGAGTTGTTGTTTGGTGAGAAGAGTTGCCTACCTCCATACACAAATCAAATGTAGGACAACATGTTTGCAACAACAGAATTGACGAAAGAGGTTGAAGACATGAATCAACCAACAAAGAAAAATGAAAGAAGCAAAGCTCTTTAGAAAGAGCACGATGACAAAAATCAATATGGTTTTGAATCTAACGTTGTTTCTGAGTGTGCAGATATTGACAATCAGGAAGAAGCAACAAAACATGAATTAGATTACCTTGTTCGGGATCTTGCATTACATCCCAATCCGGAAAAGGTTGCTGATAAGGGCAGAGAAATTCTTTTAGGAAAGTCAGAAAGGTGAAGCTGAAACTACATCAGCAAAGAAAAAAGAACAAGCATGGAGCCTTTAATAAGAAGGAAAAAATGAAATGTTTTGTTGTAAGCCTAGCTGAGACATAGACCAGCAGGCATATCAATTAAGAGTATGCTTGTTATATAGTTGGAATTAAGGGGGAGTGTTGGAAGGTATTAATTCCAACTACTCTCTAGCTAGATTAATCTAGAGGAATACAACGAATGTTTAAAGTACAGGTTCTAGAATTCGGCGGGTCATCAACTATAGCGGCTACAGTCAGCGAATTTAGGTAGATAATAAATAACTGTAGGGGAATCGCTGTAATGAGTTTTGTATAAATGTATGTGCTTTGTAATGTAATAAATAGGCTCATTTTATGAGTCTTCTAGTTTCTAAGTTAAAAACCATACTTATAAAGAATGAGAAGCATCGACTGCCAAATAATTGGCCAAAGTGAACCTTCCTAAAAAAATTTTCAAGGCATCGGCTGCCAAATAATCTGCCAAAATGAGACTTCCTAAAACTTTGTTTTTTAAGTAATTAAAATTTTCAAGTAATTAAATAAGAATACAATTGTTTGTTTAGATAATTAATCCCCATAATAGGGCCACATGGCAATAAAAACCATACTTATAAATAATGACAGGCATCGGCTCTAAATAATCCCTAAAAATGGGCCTTCCTAAAACTTTGTTTCAAGGCATCGGCTGCCAAATAATCCGCCAAAATGAGCCTTCCTAAAACTTTTTTTCAAGTAATTAAATATTGTCCAATGATCTAAAATAAATATCCAGCAACAAATATATTTTCTATAAATAAAACAAAATAATGAAAACAACCATCACAAAGCAAAAAAAAGAACTTACAGAGTACGTTGACCGACCGAAAAATATTCTATTTCAATTTATTATGAAATACCTTGTTGGTGAAGCCATTAAAAATACCTTTTGCAATACCCTAAACTAAAGTTGACCTTGCAAGGCTAAAATACTGTTTATATTAGTGATAAAATTATATTTTTACCAGATAAAACTCGTAAGAAAAATATATACAAGTCGAATTTCAATTTTAATGCAACAATAACAAGTAGAGGAGACGACTTCTCCTCCATTTAACTAAAGTAATGAGATATTATAAAATACTGTTTATGTTAGTGATAAAATTATATTTTTACCAGATAAAACTGGTAAGAAAAATATATACAAGTCGAATTTCAATTTTAATGCAACAATAACAAGTAGAGGAGACGACTTCTCCTCCATTTAACTAAAGTAATGAGAATCTCTGAACCATGTTCCTGGGGATCAATTTCAACAACGAAATCATATTCGAATGGACAAAAAAACATATTCAACGAATTTGGACCACTAAAAAAATCCGTGTCCCAATCTGTAGATAAAACTGGTTCAAAAATTCTCAGTCTCATAAGCTAATTAATAAACGAGTCAATGAAAATTATCCACTTCAATAGCTAAATGAATGAAACTAACCATTAGAAAAAATCTCTATCTCAATGACATAATCAGATCAGGCAGACCTGAATTTTTTTATTATCCATCAACTCTGAAATGACATGTGCGTTACCTAATATATTAAATTATGATCGAGATTTCCCTGTTAGATGTTTGCATTCATAGAATTGGCACAGTAAATGGCAATGGCAGAAGATCCAGAATCCAGTGATGGTACCGCACCAATAGTACAATGTACAATTGGAGGATAGCATTTACCAATAGTACAATGTACAATTGGAGGATAGCATTTACGCAAATCAGAGAAAATTCAATCAAATCTGTTTGTTTTGGCAATGCCTTGCAAGAAAATTCTTTAAAATCTAATTATTTTCCTCTTATTGCTAGCAATGTCAATCAATCCGATTAATTTGACAAGAGTTTTCCATTCAGAAAATATTTGAACAACCTTAACGCCCTGGACGGTTGAAATTCCGAAACTTCATGCACTGCTCCTCTTAACGGTGGCAAATGTCAAACCCTTGTAAATCACAGTCAATTTTATTCATTCAAATTATCTTTATCCGGTAAAACTAATTGTGGCTGATTTGATTTATTAAAACCCATGGGGTCCATGGATACAATTATTAAAATTATTATATAAATTAAAAAATAAAATGAAAACTATATATATGGTAATCAAATAATAAAATATAATAAATTAAATATATACATTAATTAAATAATAAAATATATAAATTAGATGCAAATTATCATTCTACACATTATTAACAAAAAATAAATTATATAAATGAGATACAAATTAACATTGTACAAATTATTAACCAATAATACATGTAATTATGTAACTATGATATCAATAAATTAACAATTGTAATTAAAATTCTCTTATATCATAACTGAAAACAAAATTGTTTGGCAATTGTAATTAAAATTTTCTTGTATCTATCACTGAAAACAAAATTGTTTTATTTCATAACTGTAACCCACTTGCAAATTAGTTGACTATAAATTGGTAAAACCGTTGAAACAGGATCCGCCCAAGGCATAACATCACTGGTACGTAGTCACATCCGTACCACATGAAACATTCACCAGTAAAGTGATAAATTCCAGACGATTTGAAAATTAAATTTGTCACAGTAATTGATATCATTAACTAGGTTTAAGTCTAAACACTGGTACCTTCACGAGGTCTAGCTATAAGGTATGTTTGTCACATTTGCATGTATGGCTTTCTGAACATCCGGGTTATTAAGATACGCGTAAATGTAGTGATACTGCAAGGATCATATCCTGGAATTTCTGCTTCTTGCTATTTACACATCAACCATAAGGAAAGCATACGATTCTTCGTCTGGAACCATAAGGAAAGCATACGATTCTTCGTCTGGAATAGAACAAAAACCCAATTAAAAAGTTTAGATTTCGCGGCATCCCGCTTAAACTCGTATTTTTTCTAGAAACCAAACAATTCGCAAGTTACTCATTCGTTTATCGCCAGTTTTCGTATAAGTGGTCTGACAGAAAATAATATTGGTGCGGAGTTTGTCTAAGTTGAAGTGGTTTCTCTTATATCAAACTGGACAATGGACAATGTGTATATAGTTAAGTTTTTTTTTTTTTTTTTTTTTTCATTAAATAAAAATAATTAACTGGACAATGTATCTAGGTTTTCTTTTAATATTAAAATAAAATTAATTTATCCTAGAAAGTAAGTTTTTCTAAACATTAAAATAAAATAAATTAACTGGATAATGTATTATAGTTAAATTTTTTTAACATTAAAATAAAAATATTAAATAAAAAAGTTAATATAGTATTTTTTAATCATTAACCTTTCGCATTTTTCAAAATGAATAAAATAATTAATAAAATTGGTTCTTTAAAATTGTATATTATATTTATATCATATTTTTATAAATAAATATCGCTTACGTAGAAAATTAGTTCTATTATGTTGCAATTGTTTTAAGCAAACACTTATTATTTTACTATAGGTATGAATATATGCAATTAAAAATTTATTGCTAAAATATTTATTAGGTGAATAGAAATGATAAGACAAAAAGCCTTAATGGTTAGTCATTTCATTGGCTTGCTTCTCAATTAAATCTAGTTATCGATTCTTAAGTGTTAATCATTTGTTATCAATTCTGTTTACTTTCGCTTCTTAATTTTCAATCACTTGTTTTACATGAAATCATAGATTATATTTCTCATATAATAAACAATAACAGTAATAGTGACAAATTAAAACATACACACTCAAAATCAAACATAGACTAGATTCTCACTTTCACCTTAATACCTAATTCCACTCGCCGTAAAAACTTGCTGCTTCCCCACCTCTCTGGTTTTTGTTTTCTTTTTTCTTCCTCTATAAAAAGAAATAAGCACTCCATATTTGCCATAATCATTTAAGCATGGATATATATTCCATTGCCTTTGACTTAATTATTATTAACTCATAATTATAATTCAAGGTTTTATAATTTGTATTCAATACTTGTTTGTTTTGTTTTTGTCTGTTTTTGTTTTGTGTGGATAAAATTTAGTGAGAAAACACATTTTTCATAATAAAATTCGTGTAATTTTATAAAATCAAAAGTTTTAAAAGGGATGGATTGGTATTATAATAATATATAATAATAATAATTTAAATTTATTAATTTTACAAAATTTAAAAATAAAAAGATATTAAATAGAAATGTGATTTGTTATAAGATTAATTTATTATATTTATTTGTAGTATTAAAATATGTCACTTTTTATGTTTTTAAAGTATAATTTAAATAATGGATTTTTTTATGTTTGAAATTTGATAATGATTTTTTATAAATGATAAATTAATTTTTATAATTTATTCGATTATAATGTTATAGGTGGTTTTTTTATGATTTTTTTATGCATTCAGAAATACATTTTAGATATTAAAATCTTGCAAAAAAATCATATTTTGGTAAAACAAAGAACAAAAGCTTTGAGACATGTTTTCCGGCAATAATCACATCAAAATTCATTTCTCTACGTATTTTTGAACCATCCACTATGGTCCATAAATAATATGTATTTATTTTTATAATTTTAATAAAAAATTCAGATTATAAATATATTTTTTTATAATTTAATAATAAAAAACAAACCTTTCAACTACTTTATTAATGTGTTATACCAATTAGCCTATATATGACTACTGTTAATAAACCATAATTAACAATAATTAATTATGGATAAATATATTCAAATTATGATTGAAGATGATTTATTATTATTTTTATATTAATAAGAAACTTGACTTTTTTGACTGAACACTTACAATAGCTAGCTGAAAATTGACCATATATCTCTTTAACTATTCTTACCATCAAAATAATACCCAATACCCTTAAAGTGGTGCATGAACAAAACACCTTACAACTAAAAACACAACAAAATCTCTCGAGAATGAAACATAATTTACATGGCAACATAAAAACATTTTAGATTGATATGACCCAAAAGAAACCTTCAAAGAATTCGTTCCTCAGCTACGTCCATTTCTAGCAGTATCATCTTCGCGGGTGACAAAGACTCTTCTTCTAAGGAACAACCCCAATACCAATACCTCCCTAACCAAGATGATAGCCACCAATAATAATATTTTCCACAGTTTGGACCCTAGCATTGAGAGAAAAAAATCTCGTACAGTGACCCATTCACGGTGTTTTCCATATGACTAAGATGACACGACATCTTCGCCTCCATAAAAAGTTGGAAAGACTGGCGTCGTTGTAGCCTCTACCAGGCATCCAACAATACCTTTGCCGCATCCAGAATTTTATCGAGCAGTCGTTTCTCCAATCCGCCATGCTTAAGCACTTTCTCCGCAAGCAACTAGACACTTTACCAACCTTACTCCAATTGCCAGAAAGGAGAATAATCACAAATGAGCTAACCACAACACTGGGTTCCATTAAAAAGTTCATGCCACTAAGCCTCGAGCCGAATCGAAGCTCATAAACCATAATTGCAAAAAAATTATTTATGTGGATGGCGAAAGGAACGCTGAAATGAGATGAAGGTCGACATCATTAAATTCATTACTCTGGTCGAAGATCATATAAGTTTAAAACCCACCCACTCTCACTCGAGCCTAACAAAAGAATTTTATAAGCCCCTGCCACTTGTTACAATGAGTGTGCCGGCGAGGGATAGTTTTGAATTTTTGTGGCTGAAATTTATAATGTTACCATGCCACGAGCTCGGTCATATTTAGAATTAGTGCCATGAAATGACTCTGATGTAATGCGAGGAGCCTCCTCTTCAGAAAACATAAATTTCTTATTAAGGAAAGGACGAGGCTGGCGACTGTATATCTAATATATCTTATTATCTTTAAGAAGATGAAGCAAATTTTGAAATTTCATTATTTGTTTCTATTGTGCTTTGGCTTAATGAGGAGCCATGATTTTACAAACTGTCCGCCACATTGTGAAAATATCAAAACACTTGCAAACCCAAGTGTTATAGCTAGGGAGCAAGAGTAGATGCTCCCTTGCTAGCCTTTATCACTTGGTGAAAAATAAGTAGAGAGATACCCAAATTAATGAATTGAGAGTTTTCTTGTGCATGACAAACTCCAAACCTATCCATAACGCAAATAAATTATCTTGGTTACTGGCAATTCCGAACTTATTTTCTTCTTCAGGGTGAAGTAAAACCCCTCCCGCTCCTGCCTCCCACAGATTTCCAATCGAAACTTCATTGTAAAAAAAAATATAATGATTCTAAAATTTTGGCTTAATGGAACTGAGGCTTGGAACATTGGTTTGAGGATGATGAAAATTAAAATTTCCTCCATTGTGCTAATTTTGGCTTAATGGAACTGAGGCTTGGAACATTGGTTTGAGGATGATGAAAATTATATTGAAATGTAATGAGATTTTTCCTGTTAACCTAAACCCATTCATGTTCTCAAGAGTTTGTTTTCTCTTTATTTTAGCTTGGCAACCTATGTGGGTGTTGACTTCGAAGACAAAGGGTGTCACTTTAAAAGAAATAGATTACGAATTAAAAAACTCAATCCAAATAGACCTATACAAAAATTTAGGAAGGGCTTTCCATGAACTTATTCAAAAAGAAGGTGCCTTAAAAATCCAAGAATATTTTGTTTTCTATGTCTGTAATAATTGCTCCCATGATTCCGAAATGCATTTAAAATAACTCATTGAAACATTGACAGAACGACAATCTTCAAGTGAGAAGGAACAATGCCAAAATAGATGAGACGAATTGAGGGGCAACGCATCGTGTGACATTCCATATTTCTTTTAACGCTACTCTTTTTTTTAATAAAAAAGTAGTACATACTTCCTATTACATTTTCTATCTATTTCATCTTACATTACATAATTATCTAAGACTTTACGACTTTCATATTTTTAAAGCTTTGCCTCAAAATATCTCAAAATATCTCCATGAGATAGACATCTTTTGCTACACAAAATAGATCGTTCAAAATTCTACTATTTTTTACAAAAGCCTTGATACTCCTACATCTGTCGCAGATAAATCGTTTCAATTTCTATCACTTTCTGGAGCACAACAAAAAACAAAAAAAAACTTTTTCATTCATGCTGTCTTTATGAGTAGTTGATAGTGTCTGCATTATCCATGACTCCATGATCAAAAGAGAAAAAATAGAATTTACCTATTTCCCTTGTTATACCTCTCTTTGATAGCAAATTAACTATCCAGTTCTATTCTCTATAGATATGATCAAATTTTACTTGTTGAAAGGTCCTTGCTAGAGTGTTGATGTGATTCATCCAATTGATTAAAATTGGAGGATTGAAATTGTTTTGTCCCTTGAACCATTCTATTATGCCCTTGGCATCTCCATAGATTTGTATCTGGTTAATTCCTGACCATTTGGCCACAATCAATACACTCCACAACGCTATGATTTCTACCCTACTATTGGATCCTTTCTCTCCCTCCCACCAGAAGTGATAGTATTTATCAACTTTAATTTAAATAACTGCTCCACAACCACATGCTCTCCTAGCACAAGCACCATAAAAAACCCCACTAGAAATGATTGCCATAATTCTCTAAGCTTGAAATTCCTACCACCTTTACTTCCCTATAGTGGCCCAAATTCGTTGAAATAGGCTATTGTCTTGTTAATGTGCTTGTGTACCTCAAATCCTTTCTATTCAAAGATGATAGCATTATGCATCCCCCATATTGTCCATATGATATATAACAGAAGCACCCTAAATTGCAAGTCTTTAATCCATATTCTGATACATGATGACAACTTCTCACAGATCCCTTAGGTGCAACTTAAAAAAACCCAACACCCCATTCTAAATTTCCTTCACATACAGACATTGAATGAAGAGGTGAATATTTTCCTCCTCACAGTCCCTACACATAATGCAGATTCATGGTCCATGAAAACCTCTCCTTTGAAGATTTTACCATGTCAAAATACGGTTATGAATGGTTAACCAGCTAAAACATTTTATTTTGTTTAGATTGTTCCATTTCCAGATGACCTACAAAAATAGTGGAATCTCTTGTCCCTTTTCCTCATTTGGCATACTCATATATATGTCTTTAACCACCATAATTCCTATCTTAAGTGATCCTGCCCATCCCATTTGATCCTCATTGTTATTGAGTGTGATCTCAACATATTCCTCCCATTCACCATAGCATTCTATAGGCAACTCCAACTCCTCTACCTTGTACCACTCTTGTAAATCTAGATGACTAGGCCCGTGATGAATAATATGATTAAGATGATAAATCTCTTTGTTATGGATGTGATTGAGAATACAAACTAATAGTGTGTGACTCCCAACCATACCGATAAGGGCGTCTAAACCCACTTTCATCCTAGTTCTATCACCCATTGACCAATGCACATTTCCCAAGGAATTGTAGAATTTGAAACATACTTCTCCAGATATATGATCTCTAACATTTCTTTCTTGCCCCATTAGAGATCCATGTCTAAAAGGATTGGCCATACATATATTTATCCTTGATGATGTCAACCCAAATACCTTCTCGTGCTACAACCCTCCACATGTTTTTAATGATGAGTGCTTTATTGAAAGTACCTGGATCTATAATCCCCCATCCTCCAACCACAATAGGTCTTGCAATCAGCAACCATCTTATTAGATGCATATTTCTTTCTTTCTCGACATTATGGGCCTTTGTCCATAAGAAATGTCCCATAAATGATTTAATCTTTTTGATAATTTCCTTAGGCAATAGAAAAAGTTGCATCCAATATACAAATAGATTTTGTAACACAGATTTAAGCATAATAAATCTCCCCGTCAATGGCATCCATTTATGTTTTCGTCTATCCAATTTATATTTAAACTTGACAATTAACCATTCTCAATCCTTAATTATGTATCCACACTGTTTCAAAATGAAACCTAAATAGTTGAAACCATCATCTATATGACTGGAAGATATCCCAAAAAGCTTCCTTATTTCCTCCAATACTACTTCATCTTTACCATTATGGATTAATTTTGACTTCATTTCATTCATTGATAGTCTGGAGGCAACTCAAATATCTTAATTCTTTTATGAAAGATGGCCCATTCAACAATAGAAATACGTCCTCCAAATAAAACATAATCTACAAACATAAGATGTGTTACCTATAGGTGATTGGAAACTCTAACCCCTCTGATGTGGCCTTTGTCTCACGAATCATTCAATTTCTTGCTCAATGTATTTATTACCAGTAGGAAAAATAGGGGTGACAACGCACATCCTTGTCTCAACCCCCTGTAGTCCGAGAAGAACTTAGAAGGTAAACCATTGATAATCACAACAAAATTTGTTGATTTAATACGTCCCCCAATCCATTTTGAGTTTTGTATGCTCATACCCATTTTGATCAAGATTAATAACAAAAATTCCCAATTGATGCAGTCATAGGCTTTAACCAAATCCACCTTAACTAGAGATCATTTATGATCTCCAGATTTAATTTAATGGATCATCTCCTGTGCTATTCCAATAACGTCTTATATTTTCCTTCCTTCCATAAATGAAAATTGTTCTTGAGTTATAAAATTAGATAAAATTGGTTTAACTCTTCTGGCAATCAGTTTAAATACCAATTTATAAACCGAATTACAAAGGGATATGGCCCTAAAATCAACAAAAGTCTTCAGATTCTTCATCTTAAAAATAAATACAATAAACGTGGTGTTAATGGCCCCTGAGATATATCCCCTATGCCTGGTTTCCTCTGCCACCTACAACAAATCTGGAAGCATAAAATTCTTAAAAATTATGAACAATTCTACACCCAGCCATCCAGGCCTGGGATCTTCTCTTTTGCACATTCTTTTTGCATCTTCAAGAGTTGTTCACTAATGATAGGTTGACCCAACTTCTTGTTGCCCTCCTTAGATATCCTATTGGGTACCGTATCAATAAAAACTTCCTGGTCCTCATATATATGTGTCTTTTCCGAATATCTTCCTTTAAAATGTGCAAATGCTACCTGTTCTAAAGAATATTGACTTTTGTAAACATTACCTTATTCATCCCAAGTCTTTTGAATGTAATTTATCTTCTTTTGGATGTTGAATTGTCCATGAAATTACTTGGTATTTATGTCACCCACTTTTATCCATATGGCCCTACTTTTCTATCTGGTGTCTTCCTTTTTTGCTTTCAAAATGACACTCCTTCGTCCCTCCAACACAACTATCTTATCTCGATATGACTCTGAGAAATGGGGAGGGTCAAAAATGTCACTCAACATCTTCAACCTGCTTTCAATCCCCTGTAATATAATCAATTCCTCCCTTATTTTATTTTTAATCCATATGTGGGTTTCTATTTTCAGATTTTTTAGTCTTTGATTCATAATCTCCATTGGCGATCAAGGATGACCAAGGGTAGGGAAATTCAAGACTCCGTGGACCAATGATTTGAAATGGCCATCAACAACCACTAAGGATTGAATTTAAAGGATAAGCCCTCCTATCCTCCACACCTTTCCAAGCAAGCATGATCAACATATGGTATGATATAAAGAGAGGAATAATGTTGGATTCAACCTCCATGAAATTTTTGTACAACATTTGACTAATAAAAAACCTATCTAAATGTTTAGATATTCCCTCCTAAGTGGTCCTCCCATTCTTGCATGTAGGAGCCAATTTATCTAGCATGACATTGACCAATGCAGATGATACCAACAACCCTTTGAAAAAGGTAGAATGGTTGTCGTGGCCTTATCCCCCCAAATTTCCATAGCTCCCAAGATAAAATTCAGGTCCCTCGTCAATATCAAGGAGTTTAGATTTACGATACCCGAATTAACCACCCTGCTCCAATAACTCCTACGTCCTGAATATGGTGCATATGAATTAATTATCCAAATTTTATTGCATGATCCTAACATGTAGCCAGTTAGAATAATTCATGTACAAGAATGGAAGACCTTCAACTCAAAATGTCTGGGGTTCCACAACACCCTCAAGAAACCTGATAAACCAGTTGCATTTATAGCACAAACATGCCACCCAGGACAGATATTTAACATATCCCCCAGGCTTTGTCATAATCCACCATGGTTTCTTGTAGAATGATCATAAACAGTTGATACATATGGAAAATACCCCTAAGAGAAATGATTTTGTGTTCATTTCCCAAACCTTGAATATTCAATGAGATAATAATCATAGGGGCACACCGAAAATGGGTGTATCCCCTCGAAGGACCCGAGGGTCATCTATATCTGAAATCATAATATTCCCCACAGTATATGCCTTGTCAATGGAAAACATGGGTTTTGTGTGTGGCCTTCTTCCCATGGCTGGATAAATTTCAAGACGACTGCAGTCATAGACCTTTTTGAATCTGGGATGTCATTTCTTTCTATGGGTAACATTCTGGAAAGACGACATGTCCCCAAGTTTCTTTGATGACTCCAAAAAATACATTTTTATGATATGAGGCTCCAATTCTTTTGTCGAATCAAATACAACAACCAATTCTTTATCAGGAGATGGTGACAGAGTAGAATTGACAGTCCTATCAATATTAGGTTAAACATGACTATTTCTGACAAGGATACCAGACTTATCACACACATGGCTTCTCAAACTTGGCAACTTAGGAGACATGAGGGTAGTGGAGTTAGTCTCTAGAGGGGATTCCAAACTCCCATTATCCATATCTAGGACATTAATACCCTCTATAGACCTAAGATTAAAAAGAGTGGCCAAAAGGTCCACAAGAGGCGAGGGTCCAAATCCTTGTGCTTGGGTACTATTCACAGTAAAGGGAGACGAGATTGATACATTCAATGTTTTAGTAAACTCCTCATAATCAATCATAAAAGAGGGTTTAAGAATACTTGGGTAATCACCTTTGTTAGAAATCAACCATGGACATCTTGTTGCTTAGGGCCATTAGAAGAGAATTCTCGATGTGAAGAGTTTTTGAATCTTCCATACCTGTCCCTAATTGTCGGACATACTGCGAAGAAACATCCCATCGGATGGAAATTTAGGAAGATATACGGAAATCCCCAGTAAAAAATATTAAGCCTAAATGACAAATTTCTCCAACAAACTTCTAGCTCTGCTAATAGTCCCCTACTTAGGTCCACTTCTAGCAATACCTACGCCAACCTTTTATCTAGCTATCCGAAGCAACTATAATCCCAATAATAGAACCTCCAAACCATGTTAGAAATATCCTCCAATGCCATTGGGTTCCATAATTATAATGGTAAGTTGGGGGGCTTGACTGAGATCAAATTTATATGAGGTATATCCACAAAATAATCGAAACCCACCTTCCAATGTTGAAGCAATAGGTATCCCCTTGTTGGTTCGAGGGGGCTTTGTTGGTTTGAGGTTGCTTGACCCAGGTTTAGAATTTTTTGCGCACCAAAAAAACTCTCAACTACTAGCCCTTTCGGCAATGACTTGCAAGCAGATCGCGGTCTCACCCAAAGCAATTATGGGAGGATGCAAAACCAGGCTTCTGCAACAGAATGGATATCTGCGCAATGGCGTCATGTGTTTACTTCTACTTTATATTGATCTTATAAATTCACATGCATAAGCAGATGATTAATTTAACATATTCACATTAAACCCATAAACTCTAAAAAATAACAATATATCTTACAGTTCTTCACATCATTCAGTGAAAAACATGCTTAACCAGATACATAACAATAGACAATACACACACAAGAGATACAACACTTTGCCAAAACTTCTTTTATTGATATAAATCTTTAGTACATATACTTCTTCGACCTACGCACCCAGCTACAAGTGGTTTGTGCACTCAACTGTAAACTCTTCGAGGCCTTTCCGCACTCAGCTGTAGAGCCTTGCCCAAAACTACAGACCACGGATGCGAATACAGAGATTTAATTCACTTATGATATCATGACATTATATTATTACAAAGTATTAGATCTCCTTATATACATTACACGATGAAAAAAACCATGGTCCACATACCATGGATCCACAAAACAAGGACTAATTCTCGATACCAATTACTAAATAAGGGCTTTGTCCCATCCCTAAAGCCCTCAAAGATCACACGATGAATATATCTTCCCCTGCTCCACATGATCTGCTCCTTCTTCTGTGGGGTCTTTTACCCAAAACTTGGACCAATTTGGGCCATGCCCAACAGGCCCCCAACACTCTCAACTTCAACGCCATTGATCATTGTTGCAATCTCGTTGTACATTGCATTGTATTGCTGGACCATTTCTACCATCAATTTTCTTCCTGGCATGCCTCCTTAAGCAAAGCTTTTGTAGTATGGAAAACAGTATTTTGCAATATTTATGCTTCCCTTCTCTTCAATTCCTTCAAACTCTCATCCATTGCGTGTGAAAGTTTCAGGGCTTCCTCCTGCCATGTTTGAGTCCTCTCATGCAAGGTTTTTTCTTTCCTTCGTAGATCATCTATTTTCACCTGGAGGTTATTCCATTCAGTAATGTTGGAAATATTCTGTAAGAATGGTAAGGTCTTCACAACTGCAAGGATCTCATTGTGCCACTTTAGCTTGGCCTACAATTCTTCCTTGATCTTTAGGACGTTTGGATCCTTCTACAGTGAGGTCCAAATCTCCATCATAACGTTGAGTAGTTTTCCGCAATTTGCCACTATATCAGATATGCATTTCAATGGTGCACTGAATTCCCTTTGTCTCTACTCTGGAACCTCTTGTGGTGTCACTGGATGCAACCTTATTCGCAGCTCTGATATTTTCACTCCGTGTTCAAATTTCAACTTAGCCATAGTATCCTTTAAGTCCTTGATTGTGAGGGTGAGCTTCATGACCTTTTCTGCTGGTGCTTCATCCTCATGTACCTACATGTCTGAAACTATGTTGCGAGTCTAAGCAATGGACTTCTCTAGTTGTTCTTGTTGTTGCCTTGCTTCCTCTTTATCGTTAGCCAATTTCTCCATTTCCTTATTCATCGATGCTTTTCCTAACTCCACCTTTGATTTTAACGACATATGCTACTCTTGTTCCTATAATTACACAGTGAGATCTTGGTGAAATCCATGCAGCATCTAGAGGGGTAGCACAATGACATTAATCTAGACACTACACCATGCTTTGGCTCCCTCTTTGTCTAATGCTACTTCAAACTTCAATGCCCCAACTGGCACCTGTAACATCCTAACTCCGAAAGTTTTTTCCATTCTTTGTTCTAGTTGCAACGACTGGGTTACCTACTCTGGTTTCCTCACTTCCCATGGTAACGCCTTCAGCTCTGCGATGCCCTGCTACACCTCATCCAAGATCACTTTGCAAAGATAATCAATCTTGTCCCAGGTTTCTGTGTTGATCTCTTAGATCTTCTTCGATATATCTTCGATGTCGCCATTAGTGAGAATGAGTCACATTTCTCCCTTACCCTTATCCACCTTTTGCTTCTTTCTTAGATGCATTTTCACCACAAAGGGAAATTATTCTAATACCCCTGCATTGCTGCGGTGTTCTTCGTGTTCTTGCGCTTGCCTATTTCTTATGTTTCTTCATCGACATCTTTTCTACTCATACCTGCACCCTACGAGGTACTCTTCTCTATTCCAATTTCTTTGATTGCTCCACTGGGTGGACTCATCCATTCCTCTAGCCAATCGTGCACTACCACAAAGAGATCATCTTCTATTACCAGGTATGGAAATGGATGCCATGTCTTTGTTGGGTCCTTCATTGCTTTCACATAAGCCCGGTGTAATTTTTCTTTGAATTCTGCAATGTGACAGTACTGCTTATACAAACTTGGTGACAACTTGGGATACTGATTAACCACCATATGCAGATCCATCGCCATCACTACAAAGAAGATCTTGTTTTCTATTGTGCACATCGACTCCTTTGTAAACCAGAGGGAGGCATACCTTGTTGTATCACAAACATCCACCTCAATAGATGGAAACTAAGAGTCTCCTGGTTCTTTCCATGCAATCAATGCGATGAGAGTTATCAACCAGGAAAAATGGAATGTCTTTCCATCTTCTTGTGCTTCCCTGCAATATGCCAAAAATTCTCTGCATAGATAGGCAACCCAGTTGAACTAGACCCCTACGTTGCACTGTGTAGCCAAATATACTACCACTGCAGGCACCTCATTCACCCTGCACTTCCTCATTATCTTTTCCGCCAAGATGTGCTCAATGAGATGCACTCCTTGGTCATCAATAGAGGTCTTTTCCCACGAATTCTTCCATGAGGTCTTTTCCCTGATGTGGCAATGCCATGATTCTCCTTATTAGCATCTCATCAATTGGGATCCTCATCCTTAGCAAAATGCAACCATCATTTATCAGTGCGAGGAGATGCCACACACAATTGTACTGAATGGGATTTGATTGAAGTGTGGCACATTCATAATGTTCAAAAGCCCTGTGCTCTGCACTCTTGCAACCCATTGTTTCGGTTCCAACCTTATTGCTCCGATTTTTGGGTACCGAACTTGCTTCAATTATCTACTTGGTTTGAACTGAGGGTACTTACCCTAGTCATTAAAATCTTAATATTCTATCTTCATTTGGGGGATCTTCCCTAACACTTCTCCTTCAAAAGGCACCTCTTCTGGCAATAATGGAGTATAGGTGGCCGTCTTACCCTCCTTCAGTTCTTTTATTGGATTCATGTTTGGTTTTCTTGGTGACATGTAAGGTGGGAGCACAACAGGAATTCCTTCCTCCTTTGTCTCCATGCAGTGAAATTTGGCCTCCTCTTCACTATCATTAATATGATGAGGCTCCTTATCCATCATCTTCTTTCCTTTCTGCATGGGATTCTTTCCTTTATTATCTGTGTTCTTCATTCACACTTCCTTCTACGTCTTCATTCACAGTGATGTTCTCAATTATGCTGCAGAGACCTCTATTAGTCTATTCTCCTTCATCTTCTGTGACTACGATTGTGGTTGTGCCTGTGCTTGTGGTTGTGCTCACAGCTATACATACACCTTTCTTAGCGACCTTAAGTGCATCGGGGACATGGGTACATTCGCCCCTGCAGTCTTTCCTTCTTGTGACTCCATGATACCAACTAGCCCTTTATTTATATATATCCTAATAAACTCTTTCTATATCCTCTCTGACATGCAATAACTCTTCTACATTTAGGTGCAATTTCTGAATTCTCTAGACATCAAAGAGTAAAATGTGGCACGGGATGCAGTTTTTATAACAATTTTGAATTCTGAGGCTCATGATTGGTTCTAGATTTGGCTCATCTAATGCAGGTATGGGCTAGATACAACCAGTTGTGCTTCATATATTCTTTTCTCCCGTGCCTCTCAACAGTATTTTCTTTTTAATGGTGCCCTTTTTCCTTCCAACAGTCATATTTTCGGCTAACTTTGTCAGATTTTTCCTTTGGCGCAATCACCTCTTCTTTGTCACAACTCCCTCAGACTTCGTTATACTCCTAAGAATCGCACAGTAATCTTCCTTCGGTGAAGTCCCTTCCTGCAGGGTAGTGTATAGTCCTGCGCCCACTTTCAACTGCAGGTGGCACTAAAACTTCCCCTGCTTCATTTTTTAGTGCGAAGCTCTAGGGACATAGTCGTCCATGTATATCTTCAATCTACTACCATTCACTTGTCTTGGAATCATCTGACCATTCAACTTCGTGAGCTAAAATGTTCTTGATGACATATGGCCCAAACTAATATGTTTTGAAATTTCTCGGGAACTTTACAAACTTACTATCATATAATAACACAAGATCCCTTTCCTGAAATATCTTCTTCTTGATATGCCTATCATGCCAGGCCTTCTCCCATGATTTCTACACCTGCTAATGGAATCTTGCTATGAATCTGTCCTCTTCTAAAGCTAGTATATGTGACATTCATTCCTTCATCATGTCGGGGCCTACCATATCTGTGACAACTACAATTCTTAGACTCGACAGAATGTATTCCATAGGAATAACTACTTCTTGTCCATATACCAACCTTAAAGGTGTCTTCCTAGTCAGTTTCTTACATGTTGTCCTGTATTCCCACAACACCGTTGGAATACTCACGTCCCTGTCTTCTTTGTTCACATTGCATACCTTTGTCAATGCATTCTATAAAACTTATTGAAAGATTCCACTGCTTCATTTGCTTGAGGGTGATAGGGAGTTCCCTTATGGTGATAAAACTAAAATTCCTCAGTTAGTGCTTCAATCGTATTATTCAAAATATGTGTCCCCCGTTCACTCATCAAGATATTTAGACAACCAAATATGGACAATATATATTTGAAAATGAACTTCACATCAGTTTCTGCATTGCAATCCTTTACTAGCTTCGCCTCGGCCCACCTTGTCAAATAAATTTATTAGTAATGATATATCTTGCACCAGTCCTTTTCCATGGCAGACTCATAGGTCTAAAAAAATCAATTGCCCATTTATCAGAATCTTGAAAAGTCACCTGTGGTACTAGTGGCATTTCATATTTTTTGGATGGCTTTTCTATCCTTTGACATAAATCACATGCTTGAAAAACATCTTTCACATCCTTATGTACTTTAGGCCACCATAATCTGGCTCTCAAAATATTCTGCGGCAGTGGCTTTTCCCACACAATTGCCACTTGCAATTCCTCGATGATCTTCTGTCAGAATTCTTCGTCTTCCTTGTTCAGGGAAATATTTGCACAATACTTCATTTGGTCCCATTTTATGCAAGTGTCCTACAATCACTAAAATCAGCTGCATGAACCACCAATTCCTTCTTTTAGTTTATACTGTACTCTGCGGGTGCCATTCTTGTGGACAAAAACTAAATAATATCTGCAAAGTGATCATCTCTGACTTTAATTGTAAACAACTATGCATCGGGCACATTATCTTCAATACTTGTAGCTTCTTCTCCCATCTCTATCCTAGATAGGTGATTAGGTCCAAAATTCAATCTTCCCAGCTTCACTATAAACTCAAAGTCATAGTCTTGGAATAATAAAAACCATCGACAGATCTTCCCTCCTAAAACATGTTTATTCACTAAGTACTTCATCGCAAAATGATCTGTGAACATCTCAAAGTGTGCTCATAACAAGTAACATATGAACGTCTGTAGTGCATACACCATAACTAACACCTCTCTTTTTTTCGTGCTATAATTATTTTCTACGTTAGACATTTCCGTACCTGCAAATGCTATGGGATGATCAATATCCCCTCCTCCAGGCTGCACTAGTACTACTCCCAAGGTTATGCAAGATGCATCAACATGCACATGAAACTATTTCTTCTAATCCTGGAAAACTAGAATTGACACAGTTACCATCTTTTCTTTCAGCACGTCCAAGCTCTTCTGTCATTCATTATCCCATTGGAAGGTCACATCCTTATTCAACAACTTCTCCATTGGCGTAGTTATCTGTGCATATTCTTTTATAAAATTCCTATAGTAACCAGTGTGTCCTATCATAGTACACAATTGTCTTACTGTTTTCGGTGCTGGTAGGTTAACAATGTCTCTGATCTTTACCAGATCCACCATCAATCCCTTTTTACAAACCACATGTCCCAAAAATATTCTTAATGGCACACAAAAGATGCACTTCTTTAGGTTCAATGATATTTGATATTGTCTACATGTATCCAACATCAATCTTAAGCTCACCACATGCTTCTTTAATAGCCCAAATACTATCCAATCGTTGAAGTAAACTTCTAGAAATTTGTGCATGTACTCCTTCAAAGCTGCAATTAAAACTCTAGAAAAAATACTAGACACATTCTTCAACCCAAAAGGCATCACTGAATATTGATAAGAGCCCCATTTTGTGGCAAACATTGTCTTATGTTTGTCTTTTGGTGAAATTCTGATATGATGATACCATGAGAACCCATTTGTAAAAGAGTGAGGCTCTGTCCTCCTACATTATCCAACACTTCGTCTATAAATGGTGTAGGGAAAGGGTCATGCAGGCATGCATCATTCAACTTCCTCAAGTGCACACAGATTCTAATTTCTCCTTTCACATTCTTCTCCTGAACTACCATGGGACTTACCCATTCAGACTCTTCGACAGGTTTAATTATCCCAGCTACTAACATCTTGTTTAATTCTTATTTCACCTTCTCCTTGTAATTTGGATTCATTCTTTAAGGCCTATGCTTAACCAGCTTCGCATTAAGCTTCAGAGGAATCCTCATAACTCCTAAAATCTGATATGATGCCTTTCATTTCTAAGAATGTATTGGGAAACAACTCTTGGTATTCATGCAAAAAACCTATTATCTTGCTAATAGTGTCTTTGTCCCAGCAATCTCCTATGATTGCATACTTTGGTTTAGCTTTTGTCCCTATATTTACCTTCTTCATTTTTAGTGGTTGTGTTATATTTAGCATCTCTATCTGAGGTCCATTTATTTCGTGATGACATTTTGACACTTTAATGTCAATGTTGTGAGGATCTTCACCCTCTTCTGCAGTGACATTATAACATTCCATTACATTACGAATCTGTGCATCCTAATCAGGTTACCAGATAACTAGAACTTCATTTTCAAAAATCTTCTTCTTAACTATATTCAGAGCTACATCTATATGTAGACAATCATCTTCAAATTTGAATGTCATTATGAATCCATCAATCATCTCTACCCAGCTAGAAGTACCACGCTGAAGCTTGGTTTCCAAATACCAATTCCAAGGAATTGTCTCCAGGGTATAGATGAAGCCATGCACCCATTCTTCTCATGGAATGTCCTCCCAAGATGCCATATAGAGTTGTACATGATCCCTTGGATCAGTTTGACAATCATACTTATCTGCGACCTCCATCTCTACTCAGCCAAATCTTACCCACATCAATCTCCTACAATTTTTCCAAACTCCTATACTCTTCTTATGAGCACCCCACCATCTAGAAGGGGTAGTCGTTAGTGCTTGATCCAGAGCTAACAGAATCTGACATTTTGGTACCCGTCTTTCATAATATCTAAAGAAGGTATCTACATCACCCAAACCATCATATAAAGGTAAGTCACGTACCTCGGCTATCATACAACACACTGCCTTGGTGATTCTTGAAAATCACCTTGTCGACACTTCATGCAATCCGTTCTGCCAGTTCTCCAATTTCTCTTCTGAATATGAAGTGTAGGAACTATCTTGCTCCTAAGTCAACTTTCCATATGCAGTGGGATTGATCCACTCTTCTTCCTTTGCTGTGATCTAATAGATATTATCAATTTCATCCACACTATATTCTTCCTTAACAGCTTCAGTATACCTCACTCCCTGCAATGGATCCAATGGAAAAATAACCCTCATATTATTGCTTTTGACTATCATTTGTATTTTCTTCAAATTAATTATAGACATGTTAGATAATTTCCAATCCAATCCAAGCAATGAAAGGTAAGGATTACTATCATCCACTATCTCAATCACTTCGAAATCAGTGGTAGTGCACACTCAATCGATGTCCACTGTGACATTAGACAAGCTTCCTTAAGGTAAGATCTTCTGTTGATTTTCCATCTTCAGCTAAATAGTAGACCATTGCAACTTTAGCTTATCCATAAATTCCCAAGTCTATCTTGGCAAGACATTGGAATTAGATCCATATATGAGATTACCTGGTCCATGTCATACTCTCCAATCTGCGTTGTAAGCCTTATTTCCTTCCCAGTTCACTTTTTGTGTCTATGCAGATTATTCGCTACGTACATCTCGCTTTGTGGTACCTCCTTAGAAGCACAAGAGTCTATCAGTTCCTGTAATCCCTCCACAACTTTCTGATTCCTCAACAACTTTATGTAGGTATGTAGAAAATAATTCAAGATATTCGGATCCACCGCCTATGTCAAAACCGGTACTATCTTTCATTTATCTTTCTCAGTCAACTATGCGTTAGAGGTTGAGGCCCCATCATCCATAAAAATTTGCCTTGCCTCCATGAATGCTTGCTTTTCCTTTAGAATATCAAATGCATGACCTTTTTCAATAGTTTTCCTTACCCATGTAGCTTCAACTTAATTTTTCCCATCGACCTTATCATTCCTAGTCGTGGTTCCACTTCTCGTTGCAATGCCAATGCGTGGTTGATATTCTCTTGGATCAATGGTCATCATTTGGACATTTTTTGTAGGCCGTTGGTTTCTTTTCTCCTGCATCTTCGAAATAAGGATATGACATTATTCTATCACATGATCAAAAGACTTATAGTAATTGTAGGTTGTCGTGGGGTTCTGACAATCTCTCGCGAAGTGTGTGACCTGTCCATAGTTGTAACAAATAATCTGTCCATGTCCTTGACCATCTCCTCCTCCCCGTCCTTAAAACCCTCCTCAACCAACATGCTAGGGTTGTTCCTCGTGTGTATGCCATTTAACTTGCAATCTATAACTATTAGCAGTGTGCTCCATGATTAAGTCATCAAGGCATACAAATCTACAGAAGTTACAAAACAACTACTTCGGGGTCTGTACATACTTTTGTAATAGGTGAAGTCTTTAGAGCAGTGTTGGCCTCTCGTTCTACAAATATCGCACCACAGACCTAGATTTACTAGATTAGGCACTGCACTTGCAATATAATATTTGAACATAGGGCATTGATCCTTATAATGACTCTCTGCTTTGCATTTTTTACACCATACTTCTAATCTAGTCTCTTTACCTTTCTTGAGTTCTTGCAATACCAAGGTCTAATTGGCTAGCTGACTTTGTATTTGCTGCACTTATGTATGAGTATCTCCAACCAGTGAAGCTTCCAACTTCATCACAATCTCCAATGCTTCAGCTTGTGTCATGATCTTCTATTGTGTCAAAGATAATCTAATATGTGGTAGTAGTGCAGCTATGAACCATTCTTTGTGCTATTGTGGGGGTAGTTCAAATCTCATTTGACCCATCAACACCTTGAATTGCCGATCCAACTTCCACGTAGATTCAGTCACCACCTGTTGGATTTATTTTAGCACTGTGATACACTACGATTATGATTTTGGCTTCTTGAACTCTGTTACCAATGCTTAATTTCATTAATTTCATTAGCGCCCTCTCCCGTAGCGACGTAACGAGTTGCGCCTTATTTACATCATCATTATTAATTTGTCTCATTATTCATACTTCATCAACTAAAAACCAAAATTGGTCAGGGACATCTGATCCATGCCCTTTAAATCCGCGTAGCTTAATGTCATTAGCCATTCTTCTTCTTCTCAACAGGCTAGGTGGAGGTGGAGGGGGATGGGGTGTGCAGGGGGTAAATGGATGGGGATCCCAAAGACGTCCTGGTTCTTCTCAACTCCTGACTTCAACGCACCTTGAGGATGGGGAGGGGAATGTCACGGGGTTGTAGGATTACTTATTTATTTTTCACTCTCATATCCTAACAGAGGGTTATAGTTAGTCTCAATATAGTTCTTTGGATCTATTCTTTTGCGTAGCTCCTGGTTCCAACTTATTTCTTCTTTTCCCAAACATCAATCTGATTGCATCCACATAATCCCCTTTTCACACAATAATATATTAATCCAAATATTTAGGGAATTTAAGTACTTACCTCGTGGTCCTTTGAAGAATCTTTGTTCAGCTTTTCTATAGGACACGATCTTGTCGATTGCGAACTCAGTGACAAATCCTCCGAAAATGCTATTGATCCAGAAATCAACAACCCTTGAGATACTATTATTGATTCTCTTGAGCCGCTGTATCAAATTAGGGTTCCACTCCTTAGGTTTATCGCCTTTGAGACAGGTGTTATGCTCAACTAACTTAGATATCCATTCAAGCAATTCAATTTGGAACGAACCAAAGAAAATCTTATATTTTTCTTTGTAAATGTATTTCTGCAACTAGTCTTTAGTTGATAATCTATGGTTTCTATTTTCATTTTCTTACAAATTCTCTTTCTTTCTGTTTGACCCACTCCTAGAGTTCTTTCTTCGACAGACACTAAAACATATCCCTTAAGAAGATCCGGTCCCGGTAATGGAACCATTTTTTGGTTTGAGGGGGCTCTACCTAGATTCAAAGTGTGTTGCACACCAAAAAAACCCTCAACTACTAGCCCTTTCAGCAATGACCTGCAAGTAGATCACAGTCTCATCTGAAGCAGTTATGGGGAGCTGCATAATCAAGCTTCCACAACTGAAGGGATATCCGTGTAGTGGTACCGTGTATTTACTTCTTTATATTGATATTATAGCTTCCCATGCATAAGAACTTTGCACTGATGATTAATTTAATAGATTCACATTGAACCCATAAATTCTAAAAAATAAAAGGATATCTTACAGTTCTTCGCATAATTCATTGAAAATCATGCATAACTAGATACATAACAATAGACAATACACACATAAGAGATACAGTACTTCACCAAAACTTCTTCTTTATTAATATAAATATTTAGTACATACATTTCTTCGACCTATGCACCCAGCTACAGGTGGTCTACACACTCAGTTGTAGATTCTTCCAGGCCTCCACACACTCAGTTGTGGAGCCTTCCCCAAAACTACAAACTACAAATGTGAATATAGAGAATGAATTCACTTATGATATCATGACACTATATTATTAAAAAGTATTACATATCCTTATATACATTACATCATGACAAAAACCATGGTCCACATACCATGGATCCACAAAAAAAGGACTAATACCCGATACCTGTTACAAAATAAAGGCTTTCTCCCATCCCAAAAGCCCTAAAACACCACGTGATGAATATATATTCACGAGCTCTGTGTGGTCCGCTCCTTCTTTTGAGGGTCATTTACCCAAAACTTGGACCAAGTTGGGCCATTCCCAACACCTCTCCCCTTGACCCATGACTCCTTTGAAATTCTCTCAGCATCCGCATCACTGAGAAAATGAAAACTTAACCATCCATTGAATAATAGGCTTACCTTCGGCTTGTAATTCAATATCGGATACCACCTCTCCTCTGCCCATTTTTTTGCTTCATCCTTCAACACCTTGAGGTGATACTGCCACCCCACCAAGATTCATGCCTTAGTCTCTCAACACTCGCCCAGAATGCACCTATGTCGAAAACCAATGGTGGATGACCATAAATTCCTTCACCGGTTTGGATTTTGAATAAACAACCTTTTGACGCTCTAGGGATTGCAGGGGGGAGAAATTATAGGATTAATATTCACAATAGAGTCAATAAATAGAATTATGGTTGATTGAGCCGATGACTCATATACCATAAATGCAATAGCCTTCCATTTTGCTAGAATAGTGGCTCGTATCAATTCTTTAGTAGATGGTGATGTGTTATTCTGCATGTAATATAGGTGGCCAACATCGCAGTCCATATGCTAAAATTCTAAAATCCCCCATTAATACCTCAAAAACTGAGTAAACCCCTTGAAAATAATGGATCCCAATGATGAATCCCGTCAACCACGTACTCCACGAAATTGCTTCCAAAACCACCTAAATCTAATACCACCCAAACCGAAATACTCAGGGAGAATAGTACCAGACCTTAAATGAAAAATCAAATGAAATCCTTAATCAATAACTCACCACACATATATCACCCTATAAATCATCCCTCATAATTATAGTTATATCCTGAATACTACTAATGATATGGCTGGGTTGGGCTATACCTACCTTGTCAGAGGGGAATCCAGTTAGCTGTAATCCTTCACAACTACTAAGAATAATCTAGTCATCTCTAGGCCCTCCCCTCCTACTCAACCAACTACCCCCAATATAAATTGATTCCAACCACCACTAACCCTCTTAATAGCTTCACAAAGATGATCGCTCTGTCCTCAGAAAATGTTTCAAACTGTTAAACTTCTAAAAGGGCTCCCCCCACCCAAAATTCACCTAGAACCTGAGTAAAAACTCCAAAGCTCCTATATATTCCCTTAATCACAACGAACAACTGAAAATATAGTCTCTTTGCATCACCCTTGATATCTGATAATACTAAATCAAGGGTTGTAATTTTTAACCCCGTATAGAAATTACCTGCATACGAATTCTAAAACACAGAAAATAAAAAATGCGAGAGCATAACACATAAAACACATATACATAGAGATTTTCCCTTGGATCGCAAAACTGGGACTACCATCTTGATTTTTCATTATTTTCCTTTCAATGTTACAATACATATTTATACATGTCATAGCATCCAATACCATGGACCAAAAACCATTGCATCCAAAACCATGGATCGAAAACCATCACATCCAAAACCATGTGTGAAAAATCAGGTAGGTCTGCCCAACCTAACATAGGGTCCGAAACCAAAATTTTCCAGGGCGCTTCCCCAGACCCCATAGAGTGGGGTTACCTGCACCCCTCAAACCCCCTTTGACTCCCCCACTACGCAATCAGTGCAACGAAGGGAAGGGGTTCTGCCCCATTTCTAAACCCTTGGTTAACTACGTGGGCTAGTCGTGGAAAGAATATAACACAACTCAACATTCTCCCACTTGTTTTTTTCTTTCCACAGGGGCCCACAAGAGAACTTAGTCATTTATCCAGCCCTACAATGCCCATTGTTTCTCTACACCCAGAGAACTTCTCAGAGCTCACAGATTTTGTCAATGCATCTAGAGTACTCTTCAAAGTGTCCACCTTTACTGGAAAAACCTTTTTGTATTCTATCATATCCCTCACAAAGTGATATTGAACATCAATGTGCTTTGTCATTGAATGAATGCAGGGTTCTTCACCAAGAAAATTGCACTTTGGCTGTCACAGTCTATCCTTATAGCTCCCTGTACTAACCCCATACTTGAACACAATCTCTGCAACCAAACTGCTTCCTTGCTTGCATGAGTGGCTACCATGTATTTTGCCTCTGTAGTTGATATTGCCACTATAGATTGTTTCTTACTCATCCAATTGACTGCACCTCCAAATAGGTTAAACACATACCCACTTGTAAATCTTCTCTGATCATTATCTCTAGCCTAGTTTGCATCAAAAAAGCCATGAATATTCAACACTCTGTCCAATCTTGGTCTTCCTTGGTAGCACAAACCATAATCACTAGTGCCACACAAATACCTGGAAACCTGCTTCACTGATGTTTAGTGTTCCTTCCCTAGTTTTGACATAAACATGCTCAATACTCCCACTTTATGTGCAATGTCTAGTCTAGTACAGTCCATCACATACATTAGGCTACCGACTACACTTGCATATGGAACACGAGACATGTCCTCTTCCTCTTCTTGTGATTTGGGACACTATTCAGCAGATAACTTTACACCTACAGAAATAGGAACCTTCACCGATTTGCTATCCTGCATATTAAACCTTTGCAATATTGTCTTGACATACTTCCTCTGGTTTAACCAGAGCTTCCTCTTTGTCCTATCTCTTTTAATTTCCATGCCCAAAATATAGTTTACAACACCAAGATCTTTCATGTCGAATTTGGAGGACAAATGGGTCTTCAAATCCTAGATAATTTCTTTGTCATTTCCAACCAACAACATATCATCCACATAAAATACCAGATAAATAACATGGTCACCAATTAATTTAAAATACAGACAGTGATCTTCTTTTCTTCTAGTGATTGTTTTAACCCATACAGTGACTTCTTTAACTTGCATACCAGTTCTTTCTTACCCTTCACCGCAAAGCCTTCAGGTTGCTTCATGTAGATCTTGTGATGCAAGAAAGTGTTCCCTCTGTGGACAGAGGCAACCCCTCTAGCCCTAGAGTGGATCTAGTCACAAACAAGGACAGATCAATGATAGCTTTCCTTAAACAATTCAAGTTTGAGGCCTACCTCAACCAGTGGTCGATGGAGTTCCGTTGCATTGCTCCAACTTCCACTTCCTTCTCCTCAACTAGTGATCAGCTTGAAACAAAGCAAAGGAAATACAACAAAGCACGTAACCGGATACAACAATAAACTATTTACTCACAAAGTCAAGAAGTCATGAGCTATCAAGTACATTACATACAAGACATAGGAAAACATCATTGATTGCATTAATAATGAAATAAGAGTCAGCTTACAACTAAAGTCTCGACGTCACAAGCCTTCTCAGAATGAGTCCAGCCAACATGTTCTTCAAGCATTCACTCTTTGAAGATGGATCTCCCAACATACACGAGCTCTCTCACTCATAAGTTTTACACAAGATCAGGGGCACTTCACAACCTTCCACTAGCTATCAACCATCCCACACTTATCACTCTCACACCAGCTATCTAGCAAACTCACAAGCACTAATAACACTGCTCAACTAGCCAACTAAAAAAAACTAGCAATGCACATCAATGGTGAGAGTTTAAATAGGAGAAGGAGTCTCCATGAATGGGGGGAAGGGAGAGCTTATCATCAAGGAAGGTAGCATAATTGACAGAACTGCCACACCAGGGAAAGAAGGGTGACATAAACAAGGCCAACAACCAGGTTTGGATTCATCTGGAAGGCCAACTATTGGAACAATTCACCCAATCTGGATCATCGCGGGCACATAACTAAGATTCAGTGCTGACATCGCAAGTGAATAGTGCAGATAGTCAGATCATCGCTAAAGAGTCCACATAGCCCCGTGCTGGTGCTAAAATCGGGCCATCGTAGGAATCAGGTGTACTTCCGCGCTGACAGTGCGCATGGACAATTCATCAGCTCCTAGCAGCGCGTTTATTTAGCCAAAAGTCGCGATGAGGCAGTAAACTTTGGAAAAGTGGGTCAATTGGTAGCATAGGAGAGCATTTGTCTTTCATTGACATGTTGGACTTGGTCACATGACACAGTAGGAAGACCAGGAATGAAAGCAGTGATAAATTACTGTGTAACAGATGCCCCCTAAACTATGAAGCCCGAGAGAGTGGGAGGGGTGAAATGCTTTACAAAACAATTGAGTTGGAACACCGTCTGGAAGAACCTGTAGGCAAGTACAATATCTCTGATAGTGAAGTACATGTCATCTAGGCATGAACGCAGCCATCCAAAAGATGTATAACTCAGGTTTGTGGTATGGACGCAGCCATCCAGCTAGTGAGACCATGGTAATGACAAAGGTATGGGCAAAGCCATCCATAAAGACTCAGGTATGGTCACAACCATCCATCAACGATTCATGTAATCACAAACCAATCCACGCAGCTGGAACATATGTAATCTGAGTTCGGGGTCTTGAACCCAACCGACCATAGTACAGATTCTAACATGCGAACAAATGTGCTGAAGTCGAGCATGATAGAAAATTGTTTGATTACCGGTCAATGATGAAAACCGTTAACAAGCGCGAGAGAAACCACCAATAATGCCAATGGTTCTCAAGGTACTGTCCAGTACAATCCACGAATTGTGAAGAATGAGCTGAAGTCGAACACTCTTGGAATCACCTGATTGACGACCAATGATGCAAATCGACCATCAGGTGTGAAGAACTTGCCATTGAGGCGTGCAAGCTCCAAGGTACCAAAGGGGATCTCTAGATAAATCTCCTAGATAATGAGTTGATGTCGACAGGAGACGACCCGTCGCAGGAGGGCCATAATGTTTCCCCCATCAACGACATGAGATAAGGAACAAGTAGTAGATGGTAGAACAACGTATCGAAGGAGGAGACAGAGGTGTAAACTGCAGAAGGATTATACTCTTGAACATGTCGGCGACACGAATCCGGAGGGTGGCAGCATTCAGGTACCAAAGGATCAGAGGCTTGATGACAACGGCATGAATCAGATGGAATGAGGCTAAATGATAACCCATACCCATGGAAGGCCAAATGACAATGTATGGAAATCCCAATCCGACAAGAAGCAGAAGTGTCGATGTTCAAGAGTGACTCGCTGCCATAGACAATCGATGATAAACCTGTTATGAAATCCAACCTAGTGATAATTTAACGAGCCCTAGGGAGGAAAAGCTCGAGTCTCGTCATGGTGACGAGTCCAATGTCGTCAAAGTTTAACGAGTCCAACATAGGCAAAACTCGGAATCTCTTTCATGTTTAGGGAGTTTGAAAAAGACACATAAAAGAAAACTCCAGGGGGGGTCCTTTTTCATAAAGTTGTGTCTCTCGAGCCCGAAAAAGTATAAAACAACACTCGAAAGAACTGCCCAACCATTACGATCAAGGAGTACTTTCATAATCAGTGACTTCGATCTAAAAAAGTAGGTCCACCATTTGTCCTGAAACTTCTTCCAGGTAGGTAGATTTCATCTTACACTTTAATTCAATGTCTTTTTTGCTGCATTCGACTCTGGGATGTGTGAGTTTAGGCACTTTTTTCAAAACGAATTCTGCTCTCGGTCATCACGGGTTTTGCCTTCGGGTCCGCGATGACCGAGAAAAATTTACACAGACCACGACCCAGTCATCACGGAAAAGTGGTGTACTTCTGCGATGACCGGGAGAAATTAACATTGGCACGCCATGGTCATTGCATCTATTTTAGAAACAGCCGCGATGATGCTGCGCGAATAGTTTTTGATAAAAACAACGTTTAAATCTTTGCAACAAGGGCGCTAATAGAATTTCTTCATCATGCAGGCTATAATGGCGTTCGTCTGGCAAGAACGAATGCATGACGACAATGATATCCAAGCTTTCGCTAACGTGGGGTGGCGAAACGCATTGCGGGCATGCGGGTTACTCAAATTCTTCCTTACTCCTCACCTCCGGTCACAGCCCGATTTGCTGGAGCTATTGATCCGGGACTGTAATCCTACAAATGAGAGATTCATTATCCGAGGCTGGGATATTGAATTTGACACCACAGATATCTATTTTTTGATCGAGCTGTCCCGTCGGGGTGTGAGGACGTTCTTGGAGGGCCAACGTCTTGGGGACGAATCACTAGAGACCCTCATGGCTCGTGTGTGGCCAGGGGCTCGCAAAACGAAGAGCGGGAAGGTGGAAATCCCGACAGTGAACGACGTCATTCTTCGAGCCATGTTATTCATGGTGACATGGGTAGCAGGCTCCCAAGCCCAACATGAGGCTTCAAAGACCCATCTCTGGATAGCTCTCGAATGCCTCAACCCAACGATGTTTAATTGGGCAGACACGGTGACAACAAACATGAAAAGGTAGCTTACCAGATGTCGTCGAGGGGAGACAAAACAGTTTGGCTACGATTACATCTTAGTCCCGCTCATGCTGGAGCGGGTGCCGGCACTGCAGCTTCAGGATATGGATTTAGACGCACCTAGATCACGTGAGACCAGAGTTACATGGTGGGAGCATGTCATGCCACGAGGAGGTGGTGGGCGACTAGTATCATGGGGGATACTATTTCGTGAGTGGTTGGAGCGTCAGGTGATCTTTGTCGAGGATTAGCCATATGCAGGCATGGACTTTCGCGGAGATCCTGACATGTAGCTGCTCGATGGCGAGCAGTGGGATGTAAGGCACTGGATCACATTTTTTGCATTTTTACTTTTTGATGTTTTTTATTTTTTCATGTATATGTCCTAATGATGAACACTGTGGAATTGCAGATGTAGGACTAGTGAGACCCGTTGGGTTAGCTCCAGAGGCACGGAGGGATGCGCAAGGCATCACAACACTAGTCATGGCTCCCCCAGTGGATGACAAGGTGGAGACGATGGCTGGAAGCCTTGAGGAACTAATGGCAGGGATCCCTGACTACCATGGGGTCGAGGAGGTCTCCGTAGCACTGCAGATCCATACAGTTGGGGTGAGACCTAGGGCACACTGCCAGTTGAGGTGGGTGGCATGGGTGGCGTTGTGCTATAAGGAGCACAACCCACCATAGTAGATGCCTAGGTCTATTTTTTATTGATGATTCTTTTGAGAGACATGTGTCTCAGATGTACAGAGAGCACAGACTCTACTTGGACATATACACTTATTTTTTGAGCGCCTCGGTGCGCCACACAATATATATATATATATATCTATATAT
Source organism: Pinus taeda (assembly GCA_000404065.3). Lineage (NCBI taxonomy): Eukaryota > Viridiplantae > Streptophyta > Pinopsida > Pinales > Pinaceae > Pinus > Pinus taeda. The sequence continues at coordinate 97,324 of APFE030340067.1, forward strand.
ATATATTATATATATATATCTATATATTATATATTACACAATTCCTATGGTTTATTGTGTTTTTTATGCTTCTATTTGTGCTTTTGATTACATTTTACGCAAATGTCTATCTAATACATAATTGGCTAATGCATCAGTTAACGTATTTAATCGTCTTGGAATGTGTTGATATGTGATGAAATCAAAATTCCTTTCCAACAATTTAACACGTATATATAGCCTTAGAATCCGATGGTATCTGACGGAATATCGCCCATTGAGTTGGTGCACGACAAGATGAGAATCTAGGTTCACCACCAATGTTCGAATACCGAGATTGATCGCTTCGGCTAGTAACTCAATAATTGCACTATACTCAGCCACATTGTTCATGGTACAACCTATACAAACACCTTGAAGGTCTACTAGCTCACCACGAGGATCGTAGATCACCCATGCCGCAGAAGACAGGTTGTGTGTACTACGGGAGGCACCATCAGTGAAACCAACGTAAGGTGCACCAGACATCTGCACAAGAAGCAAAAGGACACAATAAGTGGTAATCACGCCGACACACCAAGCCAAAAAACATGAAAACATGCACACACAACACACCTGCTAAAACACACGTATGTACAAATCAGAGTGCCTGGAATTCATGCATAATACTTTTTCAAGTAAAGCCCATTTTGGGGCTTATCCAGAGGATTCCCTTCATAGTAAATCAGCTCATAGGCCCCTTTCTATAAAACTCTCTTTACAATATAAGGCCCGTGCCACATGGGTTCAAATTTGCCTACCCCCAGCTTATCATTGGCCTAATCATTGAGCAGGACTAAATCTCCCTCAACAAAAGAATGAGGATGAACAGTATGATCGAAGTGAAAACTTCTTTTGTGCTTCGATAGCTAGAGAGGCCAGTCGACGAGTCTTGTCTAGCCGCTCCAGGTAAAGAAGGCATTCCTCTTCTAGAGTAGTGTCGGGGAGTAATTCAACAACTAATTTTAAAGAAGGGATCTCGCACTCGATGGGAAGGGTAGCCTCCAGTCCATAAACCAATTGGAAGGGAGTGAAACCGGTGGCATCCTTCACAGAGGTTCAGTAGGCCCACAAGGCAGAGAACAACATCAAGTGCCAGTTGGACTTGTGCATGCCAATGGTTCGTTGAAGCATCGTAACTAGAACCTTGTTGACGGCTTCTACTTGGCCATTGGCCTGAGGATAGTATGGAGTCGAGCTATCGCGCCGCAAGCGAAACTGGGTTGTAAGCTCAGTCATCATATGATTACAGAAATGCTTTCCGTGATAAGTGACGATGGCCTGAGGGACTCTGAACCATGAGATGACATGATTAAACAAAAACTGCGCCACTGTTTGACTATCTTTAGATAATGTGGGCATCGCCTCGGCCCATTTTGTGAAGTAATCAACGTCAACGATGATATACCCATGCCCCCTGGCCGAGCGAGGGTTATAGGTCATATAATCAATGCCCCATTTTGCAAAAGGGCCGACGGTAACAACAGGGTGCAATGGAGCGGGGGGCGCATGCGTCTTCTGCTGGTAGATTTGGCACTCATGACAACAACGGACGGCAAGAATGCAGTCCTTAAAGATGGAGGGCCAAAAGTAACCGGTGTAGAGGATCTTTTGAGCAGTAGCATATCCGGACATGTGACCACCATAGGCACCAGAATGGTAGTCATTTAAAACTTGCTCAGCTTCCTCGAGTGTTAAACATCGGTGGAGAACAGAGTTAGCGCCGAGATGGTACAGGGTGTCCCCAATAATGCGATATGGCTGAGATTGATGGCGAATCTGTCATCGAGCATCCTTAGATATCTCGGGACGAAAAGAGGACGTCTGTAGATAGACAATGATATCTCAGTACCAAGGATCGAGGGTGCTGATTAAGAAGAGGGTTTCGTCCGGAATATGGTCCTCTAACCAAGAGGGCGCAGTAAGATATGGAAAAGAGCATAACAATTCAGCAAAGCCGAGAGATTTATTAGACTTGGCAGCAGTGAATTCCAATTCGAAATCTTGGAGGATGACAATCCACTTCGAGTACATGCCCCCCATCAACTGACGCGACAGAATGTACATCATCGGGTTTCAATCAGAAACCACTATTGTAGTGCGCAATAAGATATAATGGTGGAAACGTTGGATGGCACAAATGGCGGCCAATGCATAGTAAATGACATGCTTAGTGTCATCGTCATCATCTTGAACGAGAACCATGCCAATAGTGGTATCAGCAGTGGCCAAATACAGAGTGTAGTTGTGATGATAATCAGGAGGATGCAATAATGGAGCTGAAACAAGGAGAGCCTTGAGGTGCCCGAAGGACTCTTGAGCAGCAGCATCCCAACGAAAAGGGGTGTCCCGCTTTAGTAACTGCGTAAAACCTTTGGCCACTTCGGCATAGTTCGGAATGAAGCATCGTAAAAAATTCACTTTGCCCTGCAAGCTCTACAATTGTTGCAAAGAAGTAGGGGGAGGAAGATTCAGAATGGCCTCGACCTTAAGGGGGTCCAAATGGATGCCCTCTCGGGAGACGATGAACCCGAGAAGTCTGCGAGATTCTACGCAGAAGACACACTTATGTGGATTGAGCCGAATATGGTAGTGTCGACAGTGGAGAAAGATTTCACAAAGATGAGCGGGATGGTCCTGGCGTTTAGCTGAATGAGCTGGTAGATCATCCAGGTAATGTTGCACGATGTGTCGAATATCACGGAATGCATAAGACATCACGCGTTGGAAGGTAGCACCAGCGTTCTTCAAACCGAAAGGGAGCTTTTTGTAGGCGAAAGTGCCCCACGGACAGATACAGGCGGTCTTGTGCTGATCGACGGGTGCAATGTTAATCTGGTTATAACCAGAAAAGCCGTCCATAAACGAATACATTTCACTTCCGGCACACTCATCAATGAGCTGGTCAATGAAGGATGTGGGGTAGTTATGCTTGGGATAGGCTCGATTAATATCACGGTAATCAACACAGACCCTGATGGTGCCCTGCTTTTTATTCACAGGGACAATATTGGAAACCCAATCTGTGAGTGGGATGGGGTAGATAAAACCAGCCTTGAGAAGCCTTTCAACTTCCGCTTTAATGGCTACAGCCTTTCGGGGGTGCACGCGTAAACGCTGTCGGACAGGCTTAGCTCTTGGATACATGGGTATCTCATGCACCATAATACTTGGGTCGATGCTAGGCATTTCCTCGTAAGACCAAGCAAACAGGTCATGAAATTCATGAAAAAGACCTGTATAGAGTTGAATCTCCTTAGGAGCACAAGTTACTCCAACATGGATGTGCTGGACAATCCGTAGTTTAACAGAGATATCAATCGGCTGGGTTTGTGTGATGTTTCCCATATTCCCTTCAGAGAACACTTGATAAACTTGAATGAGTGTCTAAAGGGGTTGCGAGGGGAGACAAGGAGCAAACTTCTCAAGACAAGTAAGCATTTCCCTGTGGGTAGGGAGAAATGAGGAATGATGGTGGTGATCAGACCAAGGGGATTCCTCGAGAGACATGGTCTCGATAATGGATTCTTTAGAAGGAAATGTTTCCTTTAAAGGATCTGAAGAAGCGTAGTCTTCAAGCCAAGGGGAATGAGAATATGAGTCAAGAGCTCTGCTCAAAGGAGTAGATTCAGGAGGGGGAGCCGATGCAGAAACAATTTCGACGTAGTTGAGCTCGGCAAGACTCAACGACATCTCATCGCCCCATGATTCTATTTGGTCAATGGGGGGAAGAACCCAAGGATCAGAACGAATGTAAATCATATTAATAGGAGCGACATTTGGAGGTGGGAGTGAAAAGACACCCATGAGGGCATGATCTTTAAAGAGCCCAACTCCCACACTCTCTAATGGAATGGATGTATGCTCCACAAAAGGCATGTTGCCTTCGGAAGAGGAGGTGACGAAAGACAGCTGGTCTACTGTGACAATATTCCCTTGATGAGGGAAATGAATGACACGAAATAGAGATGAAGCCACGGCTTGCATGGCATATGTCCAGCTTCAGCCCAAAAGGAGGTTGTAAGTTAGATTAGCATCAACGACTTCAACTTCCACTTCGATAGTCTTCCCTTCCAAAGTAATAGGCAAACATTGGAGTATACCATAATGGCGAGACTCTCTCCCATCAAAGGCTTCCAAGGTTCTAGGAGACTGACTCAAGGTCGGAGAACCAATAGCCTTCCAACAAGCAACAGACATAATGGAAGTTGAAATGCCTTCATCAATGATTGTATGGTGAATCGTTTTAGAGTTGATGATGACCTGGATAAGGAAGGAAATCTGGTGAGGCAGTCTCGGTACATGGCTTTCGAGATCAAAAGTGATCAGATCAGAGTCGGTTGGGTCGATGCCACCAATGGCCGATAGCAAAGACTTCCTCTGGGAGGGGCAACTCTGGAGAACTTCTAGAGCGAACATAGCTAATGGAGCCTAGGTTAAGTCCTCAATGATGTTGTAGTGCTAAGCAGCACGAACATTAGGGTTGTAAGAAGATTTCCTAGGTACACCTTTAGGAGGGGGTCGAATAGGCGTCTCAGTGCTAGGTCTCTCAATATGGAGTGGACCAGAACTAGATGTAGGAGCACTTGAGGGAACCTTAGGCTCTTTCCAGGTAGGTGACAGATATTCTTTTGCTTGAGTACTAATGTGAATGGGAATCGTCCCAGCCATGAACACTTGAGAACCAAAGGGAGAAGAGGATTGGGATGGGTCAGCCACCATTTGCATTTGTTGTGAGGGGAAAGGTTCTTTCAGCACCGCAGGAGTCCTGGGAGCACATTTCAACAAGCGACTAACTTCAGACCACCTTGGGCAGTCTTTGGTATAGTGATCCTTGTCATAGATAAGACAAGGATACTTGGGCTTGTGTTTGGTTCCTTCCTCGGGTGGAGGCTTAGGGGAATCCTGCTTGGGTTGATCAACTTTATTTTTCCCTTTTCCCTTCTTTTTTCCTTTCGAGGCTTTATCCGCCGTGGTGGACTAGACGACATTAACCTCAGAAGTATTACCAGAATTAGACACATCCTGAGAAGTATTTCATTCAAAGCATTCAAATTTTTCTTCCCAGGGTTCTTGGAAGATTTCTTAGAGGACGGATTTACAGAACCAATGACACCATCAATAGATGTCTTTGGCAGAGCTTTGGAAGTTCTGGGCCTCGGGGCGTCAGGAAAATAATCATATAGTGTACCGGACTAGGAGTAAACCAAGTCAAGGTACTGAGCATGCACAATAGCCTGCTCTTCAGTTACACATGTCCCCATAGCGATGTCCCGGGCGATTAGAGGGACAAATGAGGTCGTAAACCAATTTGTTAGGAGTTGATCAGGAATCCAAAACTTAATCAAACGACGACACCGTCTCCACTCATGGATGTGATCGGAGATATGCGTGGCCGTATCCTATTTAAGGGACGTGAGGAGATGTGTGCCCATCTCATACCGAATCGGCAACTGAAAATGAGTTAAAAATGACATCACCAACGAGTTAAAATCTTGAAAAGATCCACGAGCTAGCTCAATATACCACTTAGCAGCAGAGCCCGTGAGGGTCCTTTGAAAAAGGTGGAGCCAGATTGAATCGTCAAGCCACGAATTTGATGAATGCCATAGATGATAATTCATAACGTGGGCTTGGGGGTCTTCTCTAGCTTTGCCATCGAATTTGGGACAATCACCGGGAATCTTAGTTGGAACTGGTGGCCAATACGGATTATGAAGAATAGGATCATTGGTCAGTTTGGACACATTTGGTAGCTCCAATGTTGCTAAGAAGGGTAACTGAGGATTAAAGGACATCTGTGGCCGTGGGTAAGAGGTAGCACGAGGGTTCCATCCAGTCGTTGGTTGCCCCCATTGATTTTGTCCAGACGGACCTGGCCCATAAGGGTTCCGTCCGTAGGGATTTTTTCCATAGGGGTTATAGCTATAACTGGACGGCTGACCCTAGATCTACCCCCCAGCATTCCATTGGTTACCAACTTGACCTGCAGAAGCAACATACTGTTGCTGGTAATTCTGATAAGGACTCACCTGCATCTGTTGATAATTTTGATATGGGGCAAATTGAGCTTGCCCCTGGGATTGCTGGAAACCATAAGGCGGATGGGCTCCATACTGAGCCTGGGGGCTAGGCTGTGCTTGATAAGCAGGTTGAAGTTGAGATCCACCCTACATTTGAAGACCGGCTTGGGTCTGGAGCCCAGACTGGGGCTGAAAACCAGGTGGAGCTTGAGAAGCAACAACCATTTGCATGCCCAGTTGAGTAGGCCCAGAGAGATGTCGTTGAGAGGTTTGGGGCTGAGCCACCTGGCCAGAAGGTTGACCTAGTTGAGATTGAGTTTGGCCTATTTGCCCAGAAGGTTGAGCTTTCTGGGTAGTGGTTTGTCCTTGCACAACTGAGGGCTGTTCTGATGGATCAGATGGCTGAGTGGACTGGACAGTTGGTTGACCTGATTGGATTTGAGGTTGACCAACTTGCCCAGATGCTTGACCAGACTAGGCAGTGGGTTGACCTTGCTGTACGTAAGGCTGACCACACTGCCCAGTAGGGTATCCATACTGGACCCCAGGTTGTCCTGGATTTCTAGAGGGTTGCCCAGAAGGGTATCCCTACTGGACCCCAGGTTGTCCTTGTTGCATATAAGGTTGTCTTGGATTTCCAGAGGGTTGCCCGAGATAAGTAAAATATGAACTACCATAGGCCGAAGGTTGTCCCTGGAAGGGTTGTCCTTGTTGGCCTCCAGGTTGCCCTGGATAAGATTGTCCATAATACTGTTGCCCATAGGGAGGCTGCGTGTAAGACGACTAACCTTGATAAGGTGGTCCTTGAAGATTCGCAGGGGGTACTTGGCCACCACCTTAACCAGAGGTACCCCAAGCAATAGCTAACGGGACTGAGACCTCAACCGCAGGCTGAGATGGCAAGGGGCCCGCAAGATAAAAATGATGCCCTAGGGGATCATAGTAATGGAGCGGACCTTGCGAGCCCAGATTCTAGACAGCTTGCAAATACTGATCGTATGCCCCCCCTGCTGGAATGGAACCAGAAGAAGGTGGGGCATTGAGCATAGGATCGACAACTCCAGATGTAGGTGCCGATGGGCCACTATTTGCTGAACTGGGGGATGGTCCAGCAACAGTGGTCACAACCGAGGATGTAGTGACGACACCAACAACAGGCGCTGAAGAAGATACACAGACAGTTGGAATAGTCGGGATTGAAGTGATAGATGTATTGTGAATTTGAGGAATAAAATACCCCGAAGTCGGAGTGATGCTGTGATCCCACATAGAACCCATAAAGGAGGTCCTAGAACCAATAACATCCCTCAAAGCCCTATAATGTAAGGGCAACGTGACACCGAGAGGAGTGACACTGAAGGGTGGAATCTCTGTTGAGATAGGAATTTCACCGCTCATTACAACAGATGCTTCACTCGCGATGGGGGATGTGTCATCCATGTCAGAGGAAGACATTGGGGCCGAAACACTAGGAGGAGTAATAGGAATATCCTCTTCGGAAGGCTCCCAAATGGGGTTCCAATGGATATCGTAAAAGTCGTCTTTTGGAGCGCGAGAGTTCAACGGTTGGATACTCGGAATAATAGGGAGAGTACCACTACCAACCGGTGTCTCAGGAGCAACAGAAGAAGGAGACCCTTGGTCACTTGGAATGGGAGACGGGATCGATGATTCCGCCAGGATGATTCGATTCAAAAATCCTAGGAAAACTAACGGGAAAGGACCCTACTCAAGCTAACGCAAACAAGATCTAATAGGTAAATGTGAACGTGGCCGAATAAATTTTAAGACACCAGAACACAACTTGACCTTTTCATCTTTTAAGAGTCGAGAAAAGGACAAAAAGATGACTCTAGTCGCCTTTGAATGTTTAATGAGCCTGAAGTGACAAGTGCTGAGATGAACCTTTTCTTTTAGGGAGTTTGAAAAGGAGCAAAAGTGACTACTCTGGAGAACTAGGCAAAAGGTTTACCAGACAATCCGTAAAATTGCATATATACCTTGGCAATCGTATGAGAACCAAGGACTTTCCGTACGATAGCCAATCTTCCCAAATGCTGTGTTCGGTGCATTATGGCTTGTAAGGCGGCAGACACGGCTTCCTATGGATAAAGGATGATAACCTAGTGGGGTCTCCCCATATACTCGATGGTACGTGGGAGCACAAGTCCGTACTAGACCATTGTTGAGTCACAAAAGGAGGAATCACCCAACCTTGAGTGGAAACAAAAGTGACTAGGTTTAATGACGTCGGAGCACGTCTCTAGCCTAGACCTATAAATAGTGTGCGTTATGTTCCAATGCATTGTTAGATTCATTCAGTTCATTTTAGAGTTGATCTTGGATTATGTTTCAGTTTTCAGGCCTTACTGTATGTATATAATAAATCCTAGGATGCAGCTAGAATGCACGAAAAATAATTTTTCTTCAATGAACACCTACCTATGGGAGGGTAGAGAAATTCTTTCCAAACCAAGAAAACCAAGACAACAATAGCTATCACTCAATGCATACAGACGCCAATTCCTAAAGTGCATGGAAACTACTAATGAGAGATCTTTATCATTTCCTTTCCAATATGCAAACTAGAAATGCAAATTCACTTTCACTTTCGTACTAAATGAATGCAATCTTTTTGATTTTGATGTCTTTAAATCTAGAAAAACAAAAAAGCGACAAGCAAGCGTGGAAAAACCTGGTTGACCCAAACAATTGTAATCTATGCTTGGTAGTGAAGAAATCGAATCGACATGCAAAATTAGTTCAATGACGTTCACTAAACAATAAACCAAAAGCAAGCCTAAGGGAAGGTTGAAACAAATCAACATCAAGCCGCAAATGAATCTTTGAGTAACCAAGCAACCAAGAAAAACTGATCCAAAAGACTTGAAACAATGAAACTAGGTCACAAAGCAAGAAAACAAGATTCATTCAACAAAGCTCACGAAAAAGTGCCCTAACCATGAACGGTGAAAGGAAAGTCATCAAACAAGCGAGGAAAGCAAGGGACCAGTAGGATTGATGGATTCAGGATGTAGAATTGAGAAAATCAATTCTATAGCAATCAGCGTGGGTAATACACAGGCAACAAGCACTGATGAAGCAACCGCTTTAGCAACAATGCGATGTCAACGTAGGAATACACGACTTTCCCGCGATGGTTCAATTTCCAGAACCATCGCTACTGTTAGGCATAATTACGCGATGAACAGAATATTACAAAAGGTCGGGCGTGATGGCAGCGCAATTGTTATAATTAAATCCACGATGAAGCTTAAAAATAGTGATAGGTGAATCAAAACTCCCAAATCAAAGACAATCAATATTTCAGTCAAATAAGGGTGTTCCTAGATTAACCCAGGAAACTCAAAGGATCGATAACCAATCCCCAAAACTTCAAAAGAGACCAAAAAAAAAAATCAAGTCAAGAGCAATTAAGAAAAACAAAAGCTGAAGCTCCTCCCTAGCAGAGTCACCAATTGGTGATGCAGGAAAGTATTCCCTCTGCGGACAGAGGTAACCCCTCTAGCCCTAGAGTGGGTCTAGTCACAAACAAGGACAAATCAACAATAGCTTTCCTTAAACAGTTCAAGTTGGAGGCCTACGTCAACCGTCGATGGAGTTCCGTTGCGCTGCTCCAGCTTCCGCTTCCTTCTCCTCAACGAGTGATCAACCTGAAACAAAGCAAAGGAAATACAATAAAGCATGTAACCGGATACAACAATAAACTATTTACTCACAAAGTCAAGAAGTTATGAGCTATCAAGTACATTACATACAAGACATAGGAAAACATCATTGATTGCATTAATTGTGAAATAAGAGTCAGCTTACAACCAAAGTCTTGATGTCACAAGCCTTCTCAGAAAGAGTCTAGCCAACATGTTCTTCAAGGATTCACTCTTTGAAGATGGATCTCCCAACATACAAGAGCTCCCTCACTCATAGATCAAGGGCACTTCACAACCTTCCACTAGCTATCAACCATCCCACACTTATCACTCTCACACCAGCTATCTAGCAAACTCACAAGCACTAACAACACTGCTCAACTAGCCAACTAAAAGAAACTAGAAATGCACATCAATGGTGAGAGTTTAAATAGGAGAAGGAGTCTCCATGAATGGGGGGAAGGGAGAGCTCATCATCAAGGAAGGTAGCACAATTGACGGAACTGCCACACCAGGAAAGGAAGGGTGACATAAACAAGGCCAATAACCAGGTCTGGAGTCATCTGGAAGGCCGACTGTTGGAACAATTCACCCAATCTGGATCATCGAGGGCACATAACTGAGATTCAGCGCTGACATCGCAAGTGAACATTGCAGATAGTCAGATCATCGCTGAAGAGTCAACATAGCCCCGCACTAGTGCTAAAATCATGCCAACGCAGGAATTAGGTGTACTTCCGCGCTAACAGCGCACATGGACAATTCATCAGCGCCTAGCAACGCGTTTATTTAGCCAAAAGTCGCGATGAGGCATTAAACTTTGGAAAAGTGGGTCATTTGGTAGCATAGGAGAGCATTTGTCTGTCATGGACATGTTGGACTTCGTCACATGACACAATAGGAAGATCGGGAATGAAAGCGGTGATAAATTACTGTGTAATAGATCTCCTCTTCCAGATCCCTGTGAAGGAATGTTGTCTTCACATCCATCTATTCTACCTCAAAATCAAAAGTAGCAGCAACAAATAAAAGTAATCTAATAGAAGTTACCTTGGCAACAGGAGAAAAAATATCCCCAAAATCAATTCCCGACACCTGGGAATAACCTTTTGCTACCAATCGAGATTTGTATTTCTCCACCTTTCCTTCTACATTTGTCTTATTCTTGAACGCCGATTTGCTGCCAATGGGTTTCATTCCAACCAACAACTCCACCAGATCCCAAGCCTCATTTTTGTGCAAAGATGCCATTTCATCAACCATGGTCTCTTTCTAGACTTTTCCATCCTCTAAATCTACTGGTTCCTTCACAGTTCTGGGATCATCATCAATAATTGATAAAGAAAAATTTGAACAGAAAGTAGATGGACTATACCTTTCTGGCTGCCTTCTTTCTCGAACTGATCTTCTCACACCTGAAGTTTGTGGCTCTTCATCTTCTGATTCCTCCTCTACTATAGAGTATGATTCTTCCTCCTTTAGCTCAAACTCTATCTTCTCAAGTTCCTTTGGTTGGACTTCATGTTTAATAACATCTTTTACCTCTCTGAACATCACATCTCAGTTGTACACAACCTTCCTCGTTACTGGGTTCCAAAGCTTATAACCCTTTAAACCATCCTTAGACCCAATAAAGATGCACTTTTCAGATTTACTATCCAACTTGGTTCATTTATCCTATGGAACATGTACATATGCATCACATCCAAATATCCTTAGATGTGAAAGAGAGGGTTTCTTGCCAGTCCATAGCTCTTGTGGAGTCTTATCCTCCAACGCTGATGAAGGTGATCTATTGACCAGGTAACATGTTGTCTCCACTGCCTCTACCCAGAATTCCCGTCCTAACTCGACACCACTGAGTATGCTTCTTGCCCTTTCCATCAACGTCTTGTTCATTCTTTCTGCAACTCCATCTTGCTTAGGTGTGTATGGAGTAGTCTTCTGTCGTGATATACCACACTTCTTACGGAATTCTTCAAATTCCTTACTGCAAAACTCTCCACCATTATCTGTCCTCAGAAACTTTATCTTCTTCTCTGTCTGGTTTTCCACCAGAGCCTTAAATTCTTTAAACCTATCAAAGACTTTAGATTTACTCTTAAGGAAATATATCCATGTATTCCTTGAGAAGTCATCTATAAATGATACATAGTACGTAGAATTACCTAGTGATGGAACCTTCATGGGTCCAAACACATCACTATGCACAAGCTCTAATATATGTTTCTCCCTCTTACCACTAGAGGGGAAACTCACCTGATTCTGCTTCCCATATACACAATTTTCATAGAAATAGAAATCCAAAGAGCTATTACTCATACCTTCTACCAATCCAAAGAGCTATTACTCATACCTTCTACCATACCTTTACCATGAAGTATTTGAAGGCCCTTCTCTCCAATATGTCCAAGCCTTTGATGCCACATCATGGTCTTCTCTCCAGAGACCACTAGATTTTCTGCTCCACTTTCAGGAACCACAGAACTATTGCACCCATCAATAATAGTTGTTTAGAGTTCCAATTCAAACTCCCCACATCAATACTAGTGCCCATCGAACCATCTTGCAGGTGTCCTTCTCGAACACTATTTTTACACCTGCATCATCCAAATTGCTTACAGAAATCAAATTTCTAGCTAATGTAGGAATATGCAGAACAACCAGAAGTGTTCTAACCCTTCCACCTTGCAACTTCAACTTTACTTTTCCACGACCAATGATTCTAGCCTTCCTGTCATCCCCCAAGAAGACATCACCACCATCCATATTTCTCATACTCGCATAACCACTCTCTTTGGGGAGTGAAGTGAAAGGAATGCACCTGAGTCAATTAACCATGCCTCATGATCTACATGTGTACTTGAAGAAGCCAAGTACACATCCCCACCTTCATCTGAGGTGGTTTTCGCCTCTACAGAAGGACATCATCAGATCCCTTTCCTTTATCAGGAGCTTTATATTTACAGTCCCTTTTGTAGTGCCCTTCCTTTCCGCATTTCCAACACACCACCTTTATAGGTTTTCCTGGAGATTTAGATCTCCCTCTAGAATTAGACCTCCCACTCGATGAATTTTTTTTGTTTCTATTCTGGGACCGTCCTCGTACAAACAAGGCATCACCATTCTAGCTCTACATATTTTTCCATCTCATTTCCTCCATCAGAAAGGATGAGACTTTTTCATCAAACTGCAAGGCAGTTGCATTGCTACCTATTGCAATAACCAGACTGTCCCACGAATTTAGCAGAGAACACAACAAACTGATGCACTTATCTTCAACTGAAATTTTAATATCAAAAGATGATAACTGACTTACCACTGTATTAAATACGTTCAGATGCTCTTTCACCAAGTCTCCATCTTTCATCCTTAGGTTATATAACCTTTTCCGTAGGAATAATTTATTCACCATAGACTTAGATTGGTATAAAGTCCCTAACTTTTCCCACAATACCTTCATCGTAGCTTCCCTTGATACATTCAGTAATACTAAATCTGAGACACACAATCGTATTTTGCTCTTTGCTTTCTGGTCCAACTTCTTCCATTCTTCATCGGACACTCCCATTGCTTTAGTGCTTGGATATACCACAATCCATTGATATTTATCCACTAACATATCCTCCATCTTGAGTTTCCATAACTCAAAACTTTGACCATTAAATTTCTCGATCTCTATCTTTCCACTACTTGCCATCTTATTTCACCACTAGAATTGATCCTGCAGATCTCCCACTGAACAGGGTCTAGCATAGGCCTGAGTGAAACCCCTCAGCAGTAAAGGCATCCCCTTGAAGCCAAAACAGCTCCAATACCAAATGTAGGTTTTAACCCCGTACAAAAATTACTTGCATATGAATTTTAAAACACAAAAAATAAATAATGCGAGAGCATAACACATAAAACACATATACATAGAGATTTTCCCCTGGATCCCAAAACTGGGACTACCATCTTGATTTTTCATTATTTTCCTTTCAATGTTACAATACATATTTATACATGCCGAAGCATCCAATACCATGGACCGCAAACCATCATGTCCAAAACCATGGACTGAAAACCACCGCGTCCAAAACCATGGACCGAGAACCATCGCGTCCAAAACCATGGTCGAAAAATCATGCACAAACCATAGGTAAGTCCACCCAACCTAACATTGGGTCCAAAACCAAAATATTCCGGGGCGCTGCCTCAGACCCCATAGACCAGGGTTACATGCACCCCTTAAACCCCATGTGACTCCCCTTGCTATGCAATCAGCACAACGAAGGTGGGGGCGGGCTCCGCCCACCTTCTAATCCCTTGATTAACTACATGGGCTAGTCATGGAAATAATATAACACAACCTAGCAAGGGTAACCTACTCCATTTATCTTAATACACATGGACCTCCTCCACCACCATATCCTTCCCTTTTATCACCTCTGATATGCCTTCATGTGGTTGAGATTGTATCCACAATATCAAGGAGATCCTAACTATACCCTTAAGCATGACCCAATGCTCTAAATGGTATTTATGTATATGACCTAATGAATCATCAAACAATGAAGTGAGATGAAATCCCTCAAACCTTAGGATTAGACACGATGGGAGCATATCCAATAGCCGCCTTGTGTGACATACCATATACATTCCTATTTCACAGGTTTTCCATTGTAATGATTTTATGTTGTACAAGAGCCTTGTGCAACTAACTCGCTTTTGATATACTAACCTTTCTCCATATCTTCAACCATAACCGACTTGTATCCATAATGAGATATTATCTTAGTCCAACCTACAATACTAATGTTTTGAAATGTACCCGATGGGCCTCTAAAATAGACATAAATTAAGGCCCATGCCTCTAAATTAAACATAGTTTAAGGCCCATCTAACCATGTTTCAGCAAATTAAACCTATATTTTTTCATTAAATAATGTATTTTTAACTTTAATATATTCATTAGGAAGGTTTATGAATAATTACATATTTGTGCCTAATATTTTTTATTCTTGTGGAATATTATGAGAATATTGGGTAGATTATGAAGATTTGGAGGAGGAGATAATTCAGGGACTTGCTCCCTACTATAGGAGGATCAATATTAAATAATAAATAAAAAATATATTATGGAATTATGGCACATACTGTGGAACTCCAATGATTGAGAAAATCTAGGAATGTGTTCCCTGCCATTTAATGTAGATTCCTAGTATTGGGAACCAGATCAAGTAATCAAGGGATTTTGGTGGGGAAAGATTCCTCCTTTCATGGGGAATGATTCATAATCATTTTTAATAAGTAAAAAGTTGAATTTTTCTATAGATATAGATTTTTATTAGTATTCTTGTGGAGAGAACTCGTATTTCTGCAGCTCCAATGTATTTTCTTGTAGGGATGTAATTGTATTGATGAAAATAATGAAGATTGGTGTCATGTTCAACTTATAAATATTGTTCTCCTCCATAGGTCTCTGAGCTTCCTTGGGTTTGGCCATCCTAGGAGCCTCAGAGACCATTTCTATCATTTTTTTTATTCTTTTCACTTCTTGTTCACATGCATCTCTTGTTCTTGTTTCTTTCTATTTCCGCGTTTAGTATTAATGATTTCTTGTTGTAGTATTGGGTTAAATGGTTAATGTAAGTTATTTTGTAGGGTAACAAGCATAATTTCATCCTTGGAAAGGATTTGTAAGGTGATAGTAATCAATGAGTTGCTTGGATTAGTTTGCTTATTCCCAAATCTAGATTTTTGGAACTCCTTTGTGGCAAATAGCAACAATTTTCTGCTATTTTTTAGAGCATGCTAACGAGCTTCAATCAAGTTGGTTCCACTTGCATTAGATCACAAAAAGCATTCTATTTAATAAAAAAATTTACCCCATTGCATTTTCACTTTGTTAGGTTAGGCATTTGATAGATTTACTAGCTCACTAGTTCTCGATTTTTTGATTTTTAGACTAGTAATTTTCCGTTATTTAATAAATATTTGCCACGTATAGATGAATTTGTAGATAGATGTATAAAATAATGTGTGTTGTTACAGGAGCTTGTACATTTCAGGGATGCCTTCTCTCGTTCACCTCATCCAATTCTCATCCAAACATGTCGCCAAAATCCACTAAAATCTCAATTTGAATTCTTATTCGATAAGCAAAAATTGCCATTTCCATTGAGAAAATCTACTCATCTTGAACCCCTTTCTTGCATTCTGGGTAGTTTCCACCACATCCATGCCTATTCTTCCATTATCCACCTTTCCCAAGCTCCATTCCACCTTCTAGACCACTTCCTAAGCTTTCAACCTGTTTTTGTAATAAAATATGGGATCCTGTAGACATCTTATAGGAACTAGTACATCCTGTAAACATTATGTAGGAAATCCTGTAGTAGACTGTTTTGAGCTTGAATTTAGAAAAATCATCATTTAATATAGGATTAGGCCTCTACTTAACCTCTAAGCCATCAAAACCATTGTACCCCTCTTCCTCCACACCCGTCTCCCCTTCCAAAGGACAAGGAAATATTAGCATTTGCATTTATAAAATGAAAAGATAAAGAAAAATGGTTCTTTTTATTTCTTAATTAGCACATGCATGCAACAGTTAATACTTCCTAGATCAAATTCCATTCTCAGTTAGTTTAAACCATCACATGTGATAAATAGGGTTGAGTTAGGTTTCTTTTACATTTAGTTCATGATATTTATGCAATTATAGTATGTTTCTTTCCTTATACTTTATTTCTTGCTATTAGCTTCCTGCTGCAGCAGGTTATTCATATTTCATGACTGCCATTTTATAGGCCAAATATGTCGTACTTTGCCTGCTGCAATGCTCCATATTTGTTTAAACAGTATCCAAGTGAAGAAGGCTACCTCAAGTTCATTCAATTCCCTTCCAAATTTTGTAAATTTATCCCGATATCGCCATTTTTCGGTTAAAGGGAGGTCCAAACAGCTTAACCTTGGTCTCCCTAGGTTTAAATTTCCTGTTTTAGAATATAGAGATTGCAAATCTGTCCAAACAGTTTAATCTTGGCAGATCCTTAGATAGGTAGAGAAGCAGAGGAGCCCAACAACTTAATCTGGGTCCTGGAAAAAATAAGGGTAGTATGTAGATAGGAAAGCATGAAAAGAAAAATGAATGATGAGTTTGCAAGTCTAAGTGCACCCCCAAACAAAAGAAGAAAAAAATGCTAGGTAAGTAGGCTGGGTAGGTAGTTCTGAGGTTGTTGAATCCAAATTGCTGACCAGTTCCAGGTTTTCAGGTGTCATATCATTCAGGACACAATCAGCAAGAATTTGTATGCAAGAAGCTCAAAAGAGGTATAACTAACTCCCCTTCTCTGTTTTCCCCAATCATTAGCTAACTTCCCCAAAAGAGGTCAAGATCTGCTTGACACCTCTTAAGTTCCATCATCTTCATGACACTGGCTTGAGTAAAGATCTGCTTTACTCAAAGTTGTTCCATACTTTCTCTTAAGCATGGTTCTACCCCCCTTGTAACAGCCTAAGGTCTCCTGAACTTAGCGCTTTCTTACCATCTCCATATTAACCACTAACATTATTATTTAGCTCCCTATTCTTCCCATCCCCTTATTAATATTATGTAAAATCCCCCTATGTAATATCCCTCCTCCTGGTTGAAAAATAACCATAAGTACCCCTGGGAATTTCTCAGTTTATCTAAAACTTGGCAAGAACCCTTGACCTCCAAAACCATCTCCCAAATACAATGGACTCCTTCCAAAGTATGAAATCCCTCTGAGGTAATCGGACCCCTTCCAAAACTTCAAATGCCCTTTGCACCCACTCACTTGCTCTTTCCTCCCAAAACTTACACTTCATAGAACCTTAAAGCCACATCGCATCGCGGCATCGCACTTTCATCTCCATGCAGGTTATCACCCATCCATCACCACCCGATGCGATATTGCGATATCGGCGGTCGGCGGTCGCAAGCGCCGACTGTCCAAATCAAGCACCCTCCATTCCCCGCCGATGCGATATTGTGATCGCATCAGAGTTTCTTCATCGCATTACCTCCAGTATCAACACCTCACCACGTCGCTCTGTACCAGGGACCCACCACAGCTAACGTCATCCGCCATACAGCCGACGTCATGCTGACGTCAGCAGCCAGAAAGCCGAAACTTTGCGCAGGAAGAAAAATCGCACTTCAGAGCTCCAGAACAAGAAACAGAGGCAGTTTTCGATGGGATAATCGCACATCGCTACGGGAAATAGGCCATTTTGAGGAATCTTCGGGGAATCTTCTGATTGCTTAGCCCATTGCGTGCCGAAAAGCCCAAAAATCGCCCGATCGTGCCAAAATGATCCGGTTTAAAGACAACATCAGGTCAATGACAGATTTTAAAGTGTATCAGATCAAGTCATCAAGCTTCAAGTGTGTCAAAGAGTATCAGTCGACAGCGGAAGCCATCAATGTAGTGGCAAAGAGTATCATTGAAAATCTTGAGGAGCGGCCCGAAGCAGGAGAAAATTTAATATCTTCCAACAGATTCATAGAAAGAGGGCGAAACCACTTGAAGCTCTCAAATCATAATTATTGCACATTTAATTCACACCAGAGATGAACTGCAGTTCCCAAAGCACAATCATTCCAGCAGCACCGCATCTAGCCCCCAAGGGCCACCTCGTCACCTGTTCCGATCCAGCTGCCCCCAGCGCAGCCAAAAAGATTTACTTGCATTTAATTTCAGCAACACTTAGAATTTTGAAGAGTTTTCTAGCAGAGCTCTCTAGGTCACTTGTAATGATGTCTTTCCGATATTTTGCTTATAAATACCACCCTGAGCAATGTTGTGAGGGGTTGGTTGGATGGTAGTAGTTGTTGGTCAGTCTTCTTTCCAGCATTGTCTCCGAGCAGAGACTCGCACTGTAACTGTTATAATTTCCATAATCAAAGATTGTTGAAAGCATGGATTGCGAAACTACTTGATGTTTTCTCTTGGTCAAGGAATGATTACGGAATTCCTGT